>JAQGBH010000608.1:0-46579 GCA_034698265.1 Sminthurinus aureus
CTAACTTAATTGGAAGTATTTTAAAAAAATTAATTAAATTTGAATTTCCAATGTTAAACATAGAGGGCGGGAAACTTCTTTTGCCTCTCTCTCTCATAATCTAAGGATGTGTGAGTCACTATGAATTCTAGATAGTTTCACATATTATTCTGTTTAGAACTTACAACCTTTCCATTATTTGTTATGTAATGTATTTTATAATATTACAATAGGTCGAGCGTCTTCAAGTCAAACAATGGATGTATTCATTACAATGTTGTCAATGGGTTCTAATCAGTACAGTACCTTGTTGAAAAAGCGACGAGAAAATTTTCATTACCTTAAAAAGGAATTAGAAAGTTTAGCGACAAAATTTGGTGAACGTGTTGTTGATCCACAAAATCAAATTTCCTTAGGTAATTAAAAGAAAACTTTTCATATTGTTTTTTGTATTCAATATTGAGTATATGATATTATGTAGAATAAATAGCAGCATAGTATAACACAAAGTTATTTCTATTTTTTTTTTACCAGGAATGACTTTAACGTGCTTAAAAAACGATTCGGAAAAGACTGTACAATCAAAGACTATAACAGAACTTGGTAATTACTAATTACTTAATAGCGATTATTATAATAATATTGTCTCTTTACAATTACAAATTACACATACAAATATATCAAATTACTAATAATTACATTTCATACTGTCATCTCGTTTACTTTAATCTAAATATGATATTTTTTCAATTTCCAATAACACAACACTATAGGTGCCATGCTTTTTCTTCGTTCAGTGTGTGGTGCACGTGTTGTTTCTTCTCTACAGGATAAAGTAATAGAAGGCTTCTCTTTTAAAGGTAATCATTTTCACATACACAGCACAATTTCCGAGATGTATAATGTATAATGTAGTTTTAGTATTACATTATTCATTATTTCACTATGTTATTACACAATTCATCATCATGCTTGACATGTTTTTTTCCATATTTATGCCTACTTGAAGGCTGGGGTTCCCATCATAATAACTACCCAAACCCGTATATCACAGCAGCTGCTTCTATTGGAATGGAAACAAAAGATGTAGATTTATTCATAGAAAAATTAAATGAATGTCTCATCAAATTGAAGAAAAGGGGGGACGAGTAAGAGGAAGAGAAATCGGGGTTTTCACCAGATAATAAACTACAAATTCAATAAGTCGCACTTTTATATATTTACATAATATTTAAGCACCATACTTTTCACGTATATCGTCAAACTACTTACATATTATTGTAATTTATTCGTCCGCTTTCCCTCAATACTGGTAAACTTCCTACTAGAATATTACATTATTTATTTACATCACAGAGTAAGGCATTTGTAGTTGCTAAAGAAAATAGAAACATGAGCATCTGTTTGTGGTTCTATTTTTTTTCAATATCGTTATGTGAAATTTTGCAACGTATTTTTTGCAACGAAACCGTACACCAAAAATGTTAGATTTGCTAGTACAAAAATGTACATTTAGATTTATAATAATTAATCTGTAATGTGTATATTTCATTCATTTTAATGTATCTGTTAAATTTACAATGCATAATGTGATTTTAGATTTTAGAGTGTATCCTAGTTCTGTTATATCGTCAGTAGATGATTGGACTCTCTTTTAATATTAATGTTTTTAAATGTCATTTTGGTATACTTAAATGTAGAGACAGCATAATACAACTTACAATAGACTTACAATAATGGTAAAGTCAAATGATTTTAATGAAATCCACACGATATATTCAAATGTAATACATATATACAAAAATGTACAGATTTGCATGCTCAGCATTTTTTCTGAACCCTCGGATAAACTTGAATAAATGGAAAATGAATGATTACGAAAAGAAATGTATATGTTTTTTTCTGTTGCATGAAAAATCTTAAAAGTCATTATGAGGTACAAAAAATCAAGGCTAGTCTGAGCAAAATAGTGTGTATTTAGCTATCAATAGAATGCATATCTGTAAATGCAGATTGCAGATGGATAAATTATGACAGTAGAAGATTGCCAATGACATGCGTAGTTTATTTGGTAACAAAGAGAACTGCACAAAATACATCAAGTTTAAATGCAGATCCTTGCCTTAAAACTTGAAGTTACAATCTCCTGTGCCTTGTTTTCACTCATGTAACACGGCAATGTCTTTCATAAAGTCATTTGTGTACGATCCATAACAAAGTCGTTTGTGTACGATTCATAACAAAGTCATTTGTGTACGATTCATAACAAAATTACTCTGGTAGTCAACAATTTCTTACTTGATTCTAATTTCATATGCAAGAGCCATTTTCATTCCATTTTTCTTTTAGTAAAAATTAATGACAATAGAAAAATGTCAAAGCAGGAATAGTCGGCATCTATGTCAGGGTAAACACTCTCATTCAAAAAAAAAAGAAGAAGCAACTGTCGATCCTCATAGATTTGTACTTGACACCATGGAATTTTTTGACATGTTCTTTTCTGTATGTTTTTCTTCTCGACGTTATGTCAGTGATATCACTAGCAAAAATAAAAGTATATACAATGCACACAACACACAGTCTGTCTCTCAGCATGATCGTATCTATATGTAAAATCTAAAATATCTAGTATAATGGTTTGAGAACAGAGACTTCACATTGACATCATGATTCATAGACCTTCCTTGTGTATATGTAATGAACTCCAAAGGGCTGAAACAGAGCAAACTGTGAGCTGTTAGACACCTGTGCCATGTATTGTGTTGTGTACGGATCGTTCACAATTCACAGTGATTCAGAATTCAGATTTTGGTTCTAGCTCCCTACTGTATACTCGTAACGTTTAGTGAAAAGTTTAAACAGTCAAGATGCAAGATGCAAATATGAATTACATAATACTTTTAGCACTCACAATTCACAATCTATTTTCAGTCTTGGAAGACGGATTTGTCAAGATCATATCGACAGACATGTTTTGGGGTCTTCTTCTATTACACAATGCAGCATGTCACTTTCTCCTTCGACGGGAAGCCACCGCTCTCGCTATCTGGATCGAATTTCATTATTTTTGTTTCATTGACCTATTCTGCTGAGTCATTTGTAAATTTTACAACATTCTGTATTTATATATATATATGAAAAATTTGTTCTGGATTCTTGATTCTGGAGGAAATCATTTTTCAATTTCTCTCCAAAAACATACCCGTACACGTGCTCTAGGCTATATACTCGTTAAAAATCCTCCGAGTCTCCTGTTTCTTTGTGAGATAAGATATTTATGAGTCTATTGAAGCTTTGAAAACTAAAAGCACTGTTTCTGATCCAATTTCTCATTTACCATTTACAAAAAAAATCGAATCGTTGTTGTTTTTTTACACTACATAGAAATAAGTTTGAAAAGTATGATAAAGAGCATCATTTTCAATCTGTTATTGTACCCTTTTTATGGATTTTCAGGCCGTAGTAAAATATTGCAGGGTTTTTGTGAAAATTTTCATGTACAATGTATAAATTATAAATGTATATCTGTAAATGCAGATTGCAGATGGATAAATTATGACAGTAGAAGATTGCCAATGACAATACACAATAGAAAGTATCAAATAGAAAAGAGATGCAGCCGTAACAATTTATTATTTTAAAACAAACGTCCTTCTAACTTCTGACTTTTCACTCAATTCTCTATTCTGCCTTCTATAGTCTATATAGTTGAGAACACTTTTGCCACTTTAGTGAATCACCGAATCCCTAGTTTATGCGACCATTAAATAGCTTTTAAAATACATATATAGTTTCAAGTACATACGGGCACTAGGTATACACTTCATATCACATGTGCTCTGTGTACCTTGTGTCAGGGAGACAGAGAGAATCCATGTCAGTTGGCTCTTATTTGTCTATTGTCTATGTAATAAGCATCCATTTGTTTTATGTTTTCTAGATATTTTGACTCAGAGATAAACAAACAATACTCGTAATAATATCGACCTTTTTTTCACCGATATTTGACTCGGATTTTGCATTGTGTATTGTGAATTGCGAGTTGTGCACATTGTACATGTAAGAAATAAGAAATGGAAAAAAAAACCTTGGACTGGTTGCTGTCTATTTGGAATTTGTAAATTCCAGAAATGTTTCAATATTGTACTAACTGCTAATACATAAATAAATCCTGGTAGGTAAAATACAGTAGTACGCTAAAATAAATGTATAAATAGATTTTTAGACAGGTCGTTCTATTACATAAAAATGAAAAATCGAAAATCGAAGGATATCGGTTAAATTTAGACTGTTTAGTGTTTTATATCTGTACAAAAATGTAAAAGGTGCCGAGTGAGAGTAGTGAGTACCGAGTACCGAGTAGGGAGTAAAGGTACAACTTTTTATTCAGTGACTCATCATCCATAAATAAATTGTCAATGTAATAATAAAAACTCTAGTTATGTATGCGTTACGTACACATCACAGAAAACAGAACAGTGAACAGTGTGAATTTCATACATTCCGATATCGATATACATACCGATTCCATGCCAAACCCATTTCAACACTTAGGTACTTGTGAGATTTGATATGTAAAACTGTAGTAAAAAGTAAAACGTAATGGAAAAGGTAGTTGCACATGAAAAATGAACGTAGTATAAAATGTACATACATACATACATGGATTACATGCAGATGCATGTGTAAATCCATTTGTAGCTTGTAGCTTCTATAGGTATTTATGTTTTTATCTATAGCATTTATTTATGTTTCGTACTGTTCTTGCCGTTTTTTTCATGAATAGCTTTCGTTATTTCGATTTATTAATTCCAAATTCGATTCTGGATGTTTTGTCATTTGTCATTTGTCTTTTGTCCAGTGTCCAAAGTACAATGGCCTTTTGCCCACACTCCAGCAGTAGAGCCATTGTGAACACTGAACATTGAACATTGAACGAAAAGTCAAACAGAGTTTGTAGTATCTACAATTGAACTGAAAAAATAACCCATGCTGAGCTGTCTACTGATTACTGATTACATAATTAGAAATTACAAATGTTATGGGTTTGGGATAATGTGCAAATTAATATCTCGGTCATCTTGTTACTCGTAATAGCTAATCGCATTAATCATTAATCATTAATCATCTAATTAGAATTACTGCAAAAAGTTATACTCATTACTCATTACACAGAGGGATATTTGATATTTGACATTGACATTTGAATTTGGAATTTCAACTGTTACAAAAGGATGATCCAACGAATTTAATCAAAATAATTTAAGTATTTTTTTCTCGTTGATGACCAGTGACCAGCTATAGCAGATAGCAGTAATATTTAATGTTTTGGTGTACACAGTTATTACTCAAATTTCAAATGCATTCAACTTTAATCTCATTTGAAACACTACTAAAATGTAAATGAAAAATGTATGTATTAAAGGCGTTTTTACAAGTTTAGGCACACTTACCTACAATAAATATCTGAGTGCTGACTTTGGAACTTTGGACTACACCCTTATTTTTTGTTTTTACACCGTTTATCATGGGAGCTTACTTGATACTTGATATTTGAAATTTGAAGCTCCCTTAGCTCACACAAGTTGATTGTCGATTGTCAAAACATTTTCAGTAATACATGTAATATGGTATTTAATATGTAGTATGTAGTAGTAAAGCAATGATAATAATAATTCTTCTTGTATTCTTTAAAAGGAGAACCTTAGGATCGGCTTTTTGTACCTTTTTTATTTTTTTATACAGATTACCTAAGCTTTGATGACCATTTGGAATTTTGGATGATTAGTATAAAGACTAAAAAATAAAAAATATATGTACAACGTACAACGTACATACTATGGTAATTGACAAGATCTCCGATTTGTCACTGCGTGAGTGTTGTCTTTTTATATACATATATGCCATTAGCCATTAGTAAGTTTTGAATCAAAAAGGTTCAGGTGCAGATTGCAGATAACTACTCAGTACACAGATACATAGTTTTGGAGTAATAAGATTTATCCATTTTGTCAATTACGAGCTCCATAATTTGCAACTTTATACGTTTATACACAACACACACACACTAGACAATATCATGTGTATTGACTCGTTACTTGCTCATTTGTTAGTGCGTCATGTACCTTCATTTATTTATTACTGTAAACTAATCAAACTGTGAGACTCAATACGCTGGAAACTCTAGATTCTAGATTCTAGACCACATGAACACAGCATTGTAGGTTGTAGGTAATTCAAAACGCAAAACTCAAAATGTATTATCCTATCGACATTTTGCACACCTCACCTTTTAAAAGATTATTACAGAAGCAGAGGAATCTAATCTTACCTGACATTATATAAGGTGACAATGGAGAATGGAGCAGTGGAGTAAAAAAAACTGGCTTCGACTTAATGGTCAGTTATGGTAGCATTAACTTATAAAACTTGTACGTAGTATTAGCTTACAGTTGATGAAAATGATATTGCACCTGTTGCTAAAACGTTTTCTCAGCTTGAATTTAGAATCTAGAATCTAGAATCTAGAAGTGTCTCCTCATTAAAAAAGTATGTTTTTTTTATTTGATGATAATTTTATAACCATGTAGAATTTAGAATGTATAATGTAGATGAAAACTAGATATAATTTATTGGACAAAAGAGTAAAGAGCAAATAATAGAGAATAAAGAATAAAGAACAAACATCTTAACTCTTAACCTGACCTCTAAAAAAACTGAAAACATGCTGTGTCGCCCACGTCCAATCCAGATCGCATGTGAATTTATTTCTTTCTTAATTGATATTTCTTGTGAGATTATCTATTAATTTTGAATTTTGTCTCTTCTGCTCCACAGGGATATGTACATACTTTATTATATATATTTTACATCTTATAGATCTTGGCCATTAGAATTTAGAATAGTCATATAATTTCACCCCCACATTCACTTAAAGACACATAATATAATATTACAAGTACATACATAGATAATTTTATGTTATGCTGTGCAGAGTGGAGAGGCAATTTTTATTTTAATGAGGTAGATATATGTAGTATGTAGTATGTAATACTTGTAATTTTTGCACATGTGTCTCATGTCGTCTTACTTTAATAGTTTATTCCATCAAAACTCAAAACTCAAAGCTCAAAACGACAGTCATAGTGAGTAGGTAATACCTAGGTAATATGTTTTATGTTTAAGCACTTTTGTCCCCTTTTCCGGCACATTCTGTCACAAAATCATGAGTGTATCAGTATAATTTTACAGTTTACAATAGTTAATAGTTATGCCACATGAAAAATGAATATATTTGCCTATGATATCATGATGATGATATGATCTTGATACGATAAAAATTAAAAATGTCACCATGACCAGCTCACGCTCATTTTTGTCAAACTGTTCAAATCTTCAATACATATAGGTAAACGAGAAGCCTCACCTTTGAGCTTTGAGCGTTGAGTCTTTGAGTCTTTATCAATCATCAAGAAATGTGACAAATATCAAAGAAAAGAAACTTGAGACTTGAGGAAAAACCTTGAGACTTGAGAAAATCATCACCCCAGTTGCTCCTCTTGTATTTTTTTCTTACATACATATATCTAATTTTTACACCTTTCTATTGTAGTTTTATTCATTTGCTCAATAATTCACTTAGTGGAAAATACGGAATACTGAAAATTGAAACGTATACATATAAACAAAAATGTGAAAAATGTGAAAAATTGAGATAATTTATTGAGAAGCCGTCATATAAATTACACAAACGTAACAAGTAAGAACACAACAACATTTTTTACCATTTCATAATGATCAATAATCAAGCAACACGAAGCGAGAATCAAGACAAATGGCATGAGTAAGGAACGGAAAACAAACATGTACAATGTACAATGTACAAGATGCACACCTTTCAAATCTAAAATAGAAACTAGATTTTCCAAAAACAGGGTAAAAATGTGATTCATGATTCATGGTCTTTCTAAAGCATGTGTAAAAAAAGATTCTTGTATATTTAATTGAACCAACCCAACAATCTTTCCAAATTAATGAAAGAAAAATCAAGGAAGAAATGGAACAAGTAAAAATGAATGGACCAAAATCCAAAATCCAATAAATTTTGTTCTGCGTTGTTTGTTGTAAAACCTAAAACATGCATACATTTTTCCATTTTAGATGCACTTCATGAATCAGATATAAATATTAGGTAAAATGTACATTTACATTGATTTTCACCCTTGTGTATTAATAGTTGCATCATTTATTAAAAACATTGTTGAATTTTGGGGTGTTCCTTCTATAGTTCCACCTTGGACTAGAAGCTAGGAGTGTCCACAGTATATTGTGCACAGGTGTGAAATTCTATGCATGAGACAAACTCCAAAATACTTGATGTCCGACCTCCGGTTCTTGGTTCTTGGTCAACTTTGGCTTCAACAAACTCGCCACTTGACAATTTTATGAATGGAAAGACGAGAAAAAAAGGTTCATTCATTCATGAATTCAAGCGTTATTGTACATTGTACAGCAGTGACAATGAGCACAAGTGTAAAGTGTGTACGAGATACGAGCTGTAATACATCTTGCATATCAAAGAGCCACACACAAACAAATGCAACAATCCATCTAGGTAATAATAATAATTGTGTGGGTGGTTGTGGATTGTTGAGAGAGAGAGAGAGAGTTGCTGCGTGTATCTCACTTCACATGTGTACAATATACAATGTAAAATGTACAATGCATCTTCCTCGTGAATTATGACTTGTTGAATTATGTCTAGAATGTAGGATCGAGGATCGAGGAGAGACATGAAAGAACAGACATCAAGCCGCCATCACCATTGACCAAAAGAACTTTTTTCTGGCATGTGTTCTACAGCTCTACATATACACATAAATAATCATCTAGATTCTAGATGCTTGATGCTTGATGCTAGATTCTAGGTGTATCTACAATGTTCACTGTTCAATGTACCTAGATGAAATATACAGTTGTACTTTAAGTTTATGGATTATGTACGGAAAAAGGAATGGTTCCCATTTTATAATATATTATATACTTTTCATATTTTATGACCCAACCAACCTTATTTATTTATTTATTTATTTATTTATTGTATGTACAACACTTATTCAGTCGTTTAAGTTTCAGCTCAGCTCAGCTCAGCTCTTCTCGTCTGTCATTTATACATAGTGCACACACAGAGATAAATTCAAGTGAAACTGGATCCTACACATACGACCTATACGGATGAGAAATTCATTCATGGATAATTTACCTACTACGTACAAAGTACAAACTACAAACTACAAAATACACACCTGTGTGCAAATATTGCTTTAGTATGCAAGTCTTCTTGTTTCATGTTTTGGCTGCGTTTGGCTTTATCGTTTAGCCTTTCTCCAAAGTCTACGGATGTTGAATGAATTCTCACCTAATTCTGCATGGTGACTTTTGTGACTTGGGTGAGAATGAAGCGGAGGCAGAGCAGAGCAAGATGAAGATGAAGAGATTCAACTGAGAAGATCAAGCCAAATTTTGGGTATACCAACCTGTGATTTGACCGGACCAGAAATGGTCATTGGACATACAACAAACAGCAAACAGCAAACAGCAAGCAGTATACAGCTGACTTTGACTTGTTGAATTTAGCATTCAGGACTGCAACTCATTCCTACACAATCACACAACAAACAGGGAAACAGGTGAAAGAAGGATTACTGCCAAATGCCAAACCGGTGGTTGAAAAGAACTTGTGGGTGTTTTTTTGTAGATTCTAGAAGGGTAAACAAGCTCATGCCATTTCTTTCTTCCTTTCTTCCTTTCATTCATTCATTCATCTTTCTTTCTTTTTTAAACTGAGTAAGAACTCTCCACCACTTACTATTTACTACGTAGTTTCATTACAGACGGAGAAATGTCAAAACTAATTCACCACTAAAATCTGCGCTCATGTTTTAAAAGTTCAATTTGAAATCTCGTTTAGTTTTGAGTATTGAGCATTGAGCATTGAATATTCTTGACTCCAAATTCAAAATTCAAAACTCACTCTAGACTGTAGACTGTATATAGACACTTGACGTGATTTGCAGCAGTTGTAAATTGTAAATGAGTCATAGGTCATCAAGTTACGAACTATGGCCAATACAGATCTTTTTATTATTGATTATTACAGCTGGCCACGTGCATCAGCCGTTCACATTTCACATGCAATATTATTTAAGACTGCTCATATACATATGTGGCATATACTACAGCAATGCATATTGCACATGGCTTGTAAAAATCATTTGGATCATTTGTCTTTGTCTTCTATTTGATGTCTTATCCGTCTGTCCATCTCGTCCATCATCCATTGTCCATCATTCTCCATAAGACGTAATAAATGCACCATGTATGACTATTCATTGCCATTTTCCATTCTCTAACATCTAACATGTAACATGTAACACCGTCAATTTATCCTAATGTCCAATAT
Organism: Sminthurinus aureus; assembly: GCA_034698265.1. Lineage (NCBI taxonomy): Eukaryota > Metazoa > Arthropoda > Collembola > Symphypleona > Katiannidae > Sminthurinus > Sminthurinus aureus. The sequence continues at coordinate 10,442 of JAQGBH010000608.1, forward strand.
TTATTAATTATTATTATTATTACTTTTAAAGAGTGATTTTACTTTATTGCCTCATCCAATCCACCCGCACTTTATTGGTGATATATTCCGTATGTATTGTGTATTGTACTTTAAGGCATATGGTCAAATGGTCAAATGGTCATTTATGTCAATGGTCAATGGACTTATTACATGTACAGTACATGCGAGAGCTTTGATCATTTGATCTTGAAGCTTGGGGTTTGGAGTTTGGGAGAATTCAGAATTCAAAATTCAGAAATTGAACGATCAATCAGAATAATTGTGTCATTTATGTATTCTACACATGAAAGTATTCATGTATTCATGTGGATTACAAATGTTGATACATTAATTGTCAAGTGGATATTTTATGTACATATCCATATTTTCAATGTCTAGCGTCTTTTGTCTTTTGTCTAGTCTCTAGTCTCTAGTATCTCTAGTCACTTGTGTGTCATTCGAATTGCGAAGTCGTGCTGTGTTCTTCAGGTTTCCCAAATACTCAATACCAAATACCCAAATACACTACACACAAATGCCGCTGTATACTGTAGATTGTAGTTTGTGGATTGTACATTGAACCTGCGTTTCCAAAAGCAAGTGTTGCAGGTATTTAGAAAAGCAATAATATATAATATCATTCTATTTTTTGTCCTTAGATGGGCATACTGAAATGAAAACTTGAATGAAATCGGATGCGTGTGTGAGTGTGTGTTTGCCGAACATGTTCAAGCATGCATGAAAATTATAGTCCATTTATTCTTTGCTCACAATTAAGGTGACAGCAAGTATTACTCATCCTCATACTCGTATTCGTATTAATACAGCCCGTACACTTGCTCATATAAATACATGTAGAAAATTTACAGTCTACATTCTACAGTTTGCACACAGTACGAGAGAAGACAAAGAAAAGTGCAGGGAAATTTATTTATTCAATATTCCATCTTCGTTTTGACTTGCAAGTACTTGATTTGCCTCCATTATGGGCAAATGATAAAAATCATGATCAAATGAGGTAATCTACACAATTAACACAGCAAGCCAATACCAATGTACAACTTCACTTGGTCATTTATCCAATTTCTAACTGCATGAGTTTTGAGTTTTGAGCTTTGAGCTTTGAGAGTTTTGAGGTTACATTGAAAAAAATCAAAATGGGTTAAAACAGGACAATACGCAATTTCTTATGTATACCATGAAAAATATTTATAAAGTCATCAAGAATTTTATCATAATTTCTACAAGAAGCTTATAAATACTAATATAATAAATTGTGTGAACAATCTCCCTAGTCCCTGTTCCTACACCTGGTAAAAATGGAGAATGAAGAAACAATAGATGAACAACAAATACTCGCTATCTGTATCAAAATCTTTGTAGGTGTGCAGTATGTATTGTAGATTTATAATGAAAAGCGTGTTTATTATAGAACATAGAACATGGAACATGGAACATGGAGCACGTAGAATGTAAAAAGAAAAAGATCAATTTGAAAATGAACAAAACCAGAGGAATAAAAGAATGAAAGACTGAAAGAATGATGGTATTGAGAAAGAAGCCAAGCAGTCTGTCTGTAAGAGATGGAGATACGCCGGCATATGTGTATCTATGAATTATGCATGTGATTCTATGTAGACTGTAGGACTGTAGACTGTAGATTTTATATGGTAAGTCATGTCACAGGCAAGAGGTCTACAAGCTGCAAGCCCACAAGCCACAAGTAAAATTGAAGCCAAGTCAAAAAGCCCTCTTACACACTTCACCAAACCACACCACACACAAGATAAACATACGAGAACACAAGACAGATAGATGTACAATGTACAAACTACAGACTACAAACTACAGACAGAAAGAAAGGAAGACGAAGAATTATTCGAGTATTTAGATTTTCGCAATAGGTGTAGACAAAAGTTAAGTACTAAGTACTGTATGCTTATGCTTATGCTCTATTCACAGGGATCTACAATCTAGAGTCTACATTGCTGAATGCAAAATTGTACAACTGGTTGAGTGTAGTTGAGTTGAGGTTGAGGAGCTCTTTCTCTCTTTCTCTCTTTTGCCAGTGATTCCAATTCCAACTCTGTTGTTTCCCCAATACTCACGACACCTTCTGCATCTTATCTTTCTTCTTCTTCTTACTCCTATGCACTCGAATCTCAAATGAATAAGAAGCGTGTCTTTGGTCTGTAGGTTTTGCATACTTGTATTAGTAGAGCATTTAATCTTGAGCCCATTACCCTACTCCGTCATTTGTAATATTAATCAAGAAGCGCAAGCACCTCTTGTGCTCTTGACTCCTTCCTTTTTAAAACACTTTCTCCGTAAAAGAGATAGAAAATGATAGAAAGTGAAGACTGAGACTAACTAAATCCGAATGGCTCTGTTTTATTATTAAAAGAGTTTGTTTTGGTTTTGTTTAAAAAAATTAAAAAAGTTTTATTTTGGCTTTGTATGAAATTTTTATTGAGTGGATCAATGTGAGTGTGATCACAAGTATTTACATAGAGTATAGAGTATAGAGTATAGAGTATAGAGTACAAACAACAAGTACAGACACACAAACACACAAACAAACAAACAAACAACGAACATGAATCTTTCCTTATTTCCCCGATCAAAATTAAGTCAGTGGCCACTGGTCACTTTTTCTTTCATTTCATGTTTATTTTTCTTCCTCTCCGTATCAATTTCGATATCCACAGTGCAAAGTCAAAGTGCTAGTTCGTGTAAAGATGACAAACTTATTGTCTATCGTGTTGTACTTAATACTTTTTGGACTCCAAAACGGTACGTTTTACTCTTATATTATATTTTATATGTCCTGATTTGTTGTGTCATTTTAACTTTCAACGACTCTTCTTCTGATTTAATTTTCAATACAATCAATAATAATAATAATTATTCTTACTCCAATTTTCCAGTTTTCCAAAGCATTATCCCCAGTGGAGGCCGCCAGCGTCATTCAGCAGACTGATCGGTAAGAGATAACATTTAAAAATCAGAATCAGAAGCTGTACACTGTAGATTGTAGATGCATATTGCTATGGGGTCGATGTACAATCTAAAATTCGTACGTACCGTCTATGACAGTTGAATGTCGAATATGTAAGTTTGAATTTTAAGCCAGTGTGTCTGGATATTTCCCAGACTAATGAGTAATTAGTCACTGGGTAGAATTAATGAACTAGGCAAGTGTACAGCAGCAATTTGTGATTTGCGATCATGTGAAAATTATTTACAGACTACAAAATACTGTAAAATTTATCATGTATCATGCATCATGCGCATAAGTAAAAGCTTGAAGAGAACTTGAACCTGAATCGATATACGATATAAATACATAATTTAAATTAAATGAATATTAATTAGTCTAGTATTAAAAGTGTCCAATTCATCATATCAAATATCAAATCCATTCCGTGATAAACGGTATGGAGAATCGAGAAAGAGAAGAAAAAGAAGAGAGGAAATAGATATTTAAATGGTAACAGTAAACAGTAGTGTGCTTTTACAGTCATTCCACTCTTGACTCTTGACAAACAGTTAGAGAAAGCTCCTGTCGACTGTCGACTAATTTGTAATTTGCAATTTGTACTTTGTAATTTGTACTAGAGACAAGAATCTTGTTCGTCTTTTCCTTTTTCCTCAAAGAAGATAAGGAGAGAGGGAGAAAGAGGAAGGAAGGGAAAAAGGAGAGGATGAACGGTATAACGGTGAAGTAGGATCGTCAATCGTGTAGTTAGTAGTTAGTAGTTAGTTTTATGTAATGAACTCTCTTTACATTTTACATGTTGTATATTGTATAATATCTACAGTCTACAGTGCACATTCCCATGATATGGTATTATACCCTAGGAAAACTAGGAATAAGACAAATTATACTTGAATCAGCAGCCAAAAGAGCACCTACGCATATTAATACATGTAGTAATGTAGTATCTATCTATGCGTAACAGCATAGATAATAGATAGTACCGAGCTAGCTAAATGACTGACTTGTGACTGCACTGACTACACTGACTACACTGACTTGTCTATTGACTGTATAATACACAATCTCGGATTTCTTTTCCCTCTCTTACGCATTACTCGCTTCAATTCCCGCTCTCGACTCCAAACTTCAAACTTCAAAACTACGGGAGACAAAAAAAGACAAAAAATCCAGTATCCACGCAAGGTATTTAAGTGAATGTACCTACGAGAAAAAAATGTACATTCTATTGTATTGTATTGTATTGTACTGTTGTTGTAAAAGTATTGGTTTTGTTATTGGGATTGACATGGGAAAAGTTGAGTGAGAAAAACATGAGTTTAAATTTAAAACAGTCTGTCGAATGTTGAATGTTGAATGTCGGATGGTCTCCGTTTCTGCGTCTGTGAAAAAATAGAGTTGTAAAGTATATCATTCGTGGTTTCTAGTTTCTAGATTTTAGATTCTCGTGGTTCTCTTCATGTTGGCGGGGAACAATAATAATCAATCTAGTTGCATGGCAAAAGTGGAGGTTGATATCTATCATGTACAATGTACAGTGTACAATGTACAGATATAACATGTACCAACTATAGCATTGTGTACTGTGTATTGGGGATGATGAAGAGGAAAAAAAGTTGATGTGTACAAACCTCAAACCTGTAGAGAGTAGAGAGTAGAGATGGAGATAGAATGTGTATCTAATGTCGTATGTCAACATTATCCACAAGGGATTATCCACAGTGTACATTGTACAATGTACAAAATGTGTGTAATATATGTAATATTACACACACTTTTCAGTTTGATTTGGATCGTATTGTATTGAACTGGATTGGTATTGGAATTGGGATTGGAATGGGAATCGGAATTGGAATTGGAAAATTGCATAGGTATAGAAAACGGTTTGAGTGCCAAGGGTGGAATCATAAACCTACACACTAAATACTAAACGCAGTATATCAGTATAAAGCATATAGTATACACATATACATATACTATGGCACACGTTATCTCTGAATGAGTCAAAATCCGTTGAGGAATGTCTTGTACGCAGTACACAGTCATAAACTTTCCAACTACTTCTAATAATACAAAAAAAATGACACGGGGCACCCACCTTTCCTCTGTATACTCTACAATATTTCCAATCTTGTTTCTTGTCTCTTGTTTTGCCTTGACAGACATGAAGCAGAAAATTTGCAATATAATTCAACGTAGTTACATACATTCTACAGTCTACAGGGTTCACTGGAAGCCCGAATCCCAAACTCGCTGTCTAATGTCTGACATGTTAGATCTCTTGCTCAAGTTAGTTTCACTACACTCACATGTCTCGAGTTCCGAGTTCCGAGTCCCAATTTCTTACGATATATTCGTATACAAATACACAGAAAAAAGAGGGAAGAAGAGAACAAAAATCCGTTTTTACTTGTTCTTTCATGACTGATTACCTGAGTTATGAAAAGGAGAAGGTGGTTACTGGTTACTGGTTGCTGGTGATGCTTCCACATTCCACATACATTTTAGATTTTAGGATCCGAGTCATTAATTCATATGGAATATGTAAAATGCGTATAGATACGAAATGGGAAATTGAATTACGAATTACGAATAGATGGAAAAAAAGAAGGAAAGATTTATCTTTTCACATTAGATGTGTTTTTTGGAAGAAAAATGAAGATTGTCATATCATAAAACCATACCAATGGAAAATGGAAAATGGAGAGGAAAGAGGAGAGAAGAGGGCAAGGGAATGATATAAGAAATAAATGCGGAAATAGTCACCGAAGGAAGATGAATGTGTATTGAATGAGGCATGTAGAATGTAGAGGAAAAATCCGTCGTATTTTACAAGGCTCATTATCTCTGTTTTGATCGGATCTAAAATCTAAACCAATATCCCGTATTCAGTCTTCAGTGTTTAATGTTCATTGCCCAAGAGCCGAGAGCCAAAGCAGTAGGAGAGTTTAGAGTTTTAAAGCTTTAAACTTTGAAATTTTTACAGGCAAATCAGAACGCAGAATATAACGTTAGAATCGAGAATCGAGCATCGAGCATCAAAAGTAGGTTAGATTTCCTCTGTTTCCCTCCTGTTCCTCTTTTTTCTATCTGCTATTGCACATTGGAAATTCATGAGGCTTAAAGAAAATAATGAGTGCTTTGAGGAGTGAAATATTATGTATGTAGGGAAAAGTTTATTTGAGGTTCCTCTCTCTTGTCTTGTCTCTTGTCTCTTGTCTTAGAGTAGTGAAGAAAGTGACAAAAAAATCAAATGTTTTGATATTCTCCGTCACCTTAAGTGAATGTCAAAAATAAAGGATGCTCAAATCTATTTTGAGAATATTTTCTTCTTGCTCACTTTATTATATACTATAATATACTCGTCCGTTTAACTACGTGTAACAGTGTAACTTATGCGTTGGATGTAGATTGTAGATTGTAAATAGTAGATTTGCATATGCATAGAGATGAGAAGATATGCAAAATTAAAAGTCTGCTCTGTTTTCCTATCTATCCAGAGACCAGAGAAGGAGAGTGCGAACTGAAAACAGACACCGTACAGATAGTTGTGCTTGCAAATCCATCTCATTTCTATCTACTGTCTACTATCCACTCTTCTCGTTATTATTACATTTACCTTCATCTATAAATATGTTCTTGTGTAATAATACTACACTCTACACTCTACACTGTATAAACTATACGCACAGACTAGAATTTTTTCCCTACTGCAATACTCGAGACTCGAGACTCAAGTCTTAGTGATCTAACGATTATGTAATTATTATCTTCATTTCCAAACCATTTTCCGTCTAGTGTCTAGTTAATAGGCAAGTTGATTCATTCACCTTTTTAACCACTGTCATGTCTGTCTGTCTGTCTGAACGTCTGAACGTCTGAACGTCTGTCTCTTTCTTCCGTTTGTTTTTGTTTGTCATTGAACCTTCATAGGGAAAGTAAGTGCAATTCTTTTTGCGTAGATTGTAGATTCACACTGCACATTATTACATACATACAAATGTAGTTTAACATATTAGATATTACATGAAGGAGGAATCAAAATATTACATTATTACATGTTTATTTTCATCTGAACATGAGCCGATTACGATTATTATTATGATGATGAATCCTCATGACTCTTGACTGCGTCTTATGATTACTCATTTCTCATTTCTATAAATTATTATTATTGTCTCCTCTCCACATAAATGCACTCTCCAAACTCCAAACTCAAAACTCAAAAGACAAATAAAAAAGCAATAATAAATATTTTCATATGTCTTTCATCTTTTGACATGAATTTCTAATTCAAATTTAAATTAATTCTTTATATTCGCATATTCGTATATTATTCGTTTAATCTGCATGTATACATGTATATGAATAATAAATAATAAATGAGCACGAAAATGGAGGAATGCTTTGATTTTGTCAATGTATCTTTCCAACGTCAAAGATCAAAGGGATGCCTCAACAAAAGAGGACAAAGAGCCCGCATCTCATATTCTAAATTCTAAACAACTCTTTACTTGCATGAATTTTCATTACACAGATCACAGAAATTTATGTAATAACATGTAATATAAATACAGTAAGCAATCATCAAGATAGAGGAAGGTGCATCTCATCTGCAATTCCAATTCAAATTCCAGTTGTTCGTTGTTGCATCCTTTATAATGCCAATGTGTATTATTATTATTTAATGGATGTAAATGAGAAATGAGCAAATGAATGAATCCATGATAATAATAGCAATATTATGATGCATCTAGGTTCTGGGTTCATCATGGACCTACATTTCTCATTTCCTTTTATATTCACTTTATACTGTTAATCTAGGTAAGTACCTTACTACCTTACCTTCAACCTGTATCTGTTTGTCATTATAACAGACACCAGATGTGACTTGATCCTGCACAATGGATTTCCATGAACATTTTAACAAAGTCATCACTTCAAGTCAAGTCGAGAGTCGAGTCAATTTTCATCTGTAGACTATAGACTATAGTGTATGGTGTGTATAATATTTTATATCAGTAATGTACAAAGTAAAAAGTGCATAGTGCATACACTCCGTATTCCGTGTAATATCCTCTTTTTCGGATCTATTTCTCACTTGTTTCATCATGATAAATTTTCCCTCATGATCCTGTGCGGTGCATCATAAGTCCTGAAATTTCCTATCATTTTAATTCACACTCCAACTGGCTATTGTATTGGGTTTTACTTGCGCCTTGTACCACTTTATTTTTGAAAAGTGGTGGTGTAAAGACAAATCGGTGCATTACGGATTCTGTTTTGTATTTGGTATTTTGTGTTTCGTAATGCGGTGGAAGGAATCCTCTTAATGCGACCTCATTTGATTCACAATGGCTCAGATAATAGACCATGTAAATTGGATAATGGATAATGGTGATGTTTAAAATGAAGCTGAGACAGACATTGTGGAGACTACTCGAGGATCGAGAATCGAGGGTTGAGAATCGAGCATCGAGCATCGAGAAATGTGGTTTCTGAGGACAGATGAACTTACTTACAAACCAGCATCAAGAATCAAGAATCAAGTCACTTTGAATTTTACTTGTATTTTCCTCCTACATCTAAAATGTACAATGTACAATGTACACACTTACACAAATAGACGACCCTTTATCCTTTTCACAAAAGTAGATAGATAGATAAAGGCAAAACCGCTAAAAGGAACAACATCATGGAGAAAGGAGGAAGAGAAATTTGTATTCTGTATATTTTGCACTGTACATTGTACAAAGTATTTTGTAACTGAGACCCACAGACTGAGACTGTGTGGTGATATGAAGAGTGAAATGGTGTGGAGCGTAGTGTTGAGGCGGCCAAGAACAATAAAAGGTTGTCTGGAACACGACAGGACGCGATAGGATCCCATTATTTACTTATGTAGATTCCACATGTGGGTTGCCAATGGAATTTTCAAATTGATTATGAACCAAATAGAATGAGAGTAAGAGGAAGGAAGGAAAGAATAATGTTTCAAGTCTTTTACACTCTCTTTTCTCTTTTGTGGGTTTCAAAGTGTCTCTGTGCATTTGTACATTTGTACAGTGTTTGGTGTATGTGTGTTGTGTTGTAAGTACATTTCTCATCCATCCCATTTCCCATTTTACAACCACTCGTACACCGTACACCGTACACCGTACACAATACACAACTACATTTGTAGATTTAGTGCATTGTGTATTGTGTATTGTGTAGCACCACATTATTCCGCCACCACAAACATATTGTTTACATTTACATTTTCACTCGTAAGGCAATTTTTCCAAATCATCTTCGCCTTCCTGACCGAATCAAACAAGGAACAAATTCCAATTCTCTCCTGAATTCAACCAACCAACTTGCACATACAAACACAAGCACAAGCACAAGCTCACACTTATATACATGTATATTACAATGCACATTTCTCACATTGTACACTGTACACTGTACATTCTCCGTTCTTCTTGCCTTTGTTTCCCCGTGTTACATGTGCTCTGAATTATAATGTGATGGGAGAACATAAAATATCAAGTGCTGAAAGACAAAACAGAACACGAGTTTACCAAAGACAAAGCTACAGCCACAAAACTAGAAACAAAAAGTGTACAACTGTACCTATATTATTATTTTTGCATGTCTGTTCACGATTCAAGAGCAGAAAGGAGAATGGAGAAACAGACTGGAAATGAAAATGAAAATGAGCCTCGTGATATAAAATATCTGTCCACAGACACAACACACTCCACAATCCACATTCCACATTCCACTCTTCATGTACTTTCACCTACATCTCTTGACACTACACTGTAAGTTTGGTGGTTGGTGGATTGAGCATTCCGAACTTGAGACAAATACAAATACAAACCAACTAAAATATAATACAGACATGTGTACAAATGAACCAACATGGAACATTGTAACATGCAGAATGATGCACATGGTATGGTACGTGCCAATGCTGAGTTGACTAATGACCTCAGGGAAAATGAGAGTAATAAGTCAACTTGTGTCAATGCGAGTGGATTGTGGATTGTGTATTTAATCAATAAAAAATGGAGAGTAGAAAAAATGGCAACTTGTAATTTATTTTAGCATCTGTGTCTTGTATTTTGTATTGTGTATTGTGTATTGTATATCGATATCGATATTTATTCACATCTGAGCCCGGCCATTTTGTTACTTGAATCTTTAATTCAAAAAGTTCAATGAATGACGAATATGAATGTAAAATATTATTTTCTTTGAATTTAAATTTCTACAGGTAGGAGCCATGAATCGGAATTTCAGACATTTTATGACGTTGGTAAAACAGCAAGTGAAGGTAAAACTCTGGGTTTTTAAATAATTAAAATTTGCATTGTTCTTCTTCTTACATTTTCGTGCTTTTTTGTTTCATGTTTTATGTATTATTATAATTTGATGTTGATTTTTGAATGAAAACTGAAAATTACAGATAATTCATGATAATGATTAATTTTGACTCTACTTTTTACTTTTGACAAGGTATGAGATTGTTTGCCGAGTCTGGGACATCCGAGGTGCTGGATGAACTGTCACAAGGGGAAGGTGGGATTTTTGATGAATTTAATGCACCTCCAATCTCACAAGGTTTAGGCCGATCAGAAGCCGAGTTTTTTGTCGACGGAAATCATTCGCGGGTAAAAATCTATGACACTCTCTTTATTTTTACATCCCAACACCCAACTCACTACCTTTTACTTTTAATTTTTAACACGCTCATAAAAACAAGTGCTTAGAAATGGAAAATAGAAAACGGAAAATAGGCTTCCATCGAAATATATTTATAGACTGTACACATTTTATCAAGTATTTTGATGTTTGATGTGAACGTCGAACAAGGAACAGCGAACAAGGCAACATGAACTTTGGACTTTGGACTTTGATTTTTATCCATAAAAAAGAGAATGGATTTTAGACCGAGTAAAAGTGCTAATGAGACAATAAACGCTAAACTCGGGGAATGGAGAATGGAGAAAGAGCTAGAAAGTTTGGCTGGAGACTGGACATTGGACATATGGCAAAAGCCTACGTACATACTTGTGTCTTTAATATAGCTATGATTCCTCTTATTTGTATTAGATTAGAGAAAAGTTGTTGAGCCTTAAGGCATGAAGCGGAGGCTGAGGCTGAATTTGAGATTGAGATTGAAAATGAAAGAGTGAGTGCATTAGCGTGGCTTGTTTTGTCCGGGTGTTTCAAACTATTTGGCAATAGTAGTGGTTCAATGAAGGATGAAAGTACATTTGTGTACAAGTAGAAAGAGAGAAAGAGGGCAGAGTTAAGACCGAAGTCGAAGACGAAGGAAATCTATCTAATAGAGATTTAAGTATTTTTTTAGCGAGGCTAGCAACAAAAGTTGTGTGGACTGTGGACTGTTTTCCAATGCACATACATACTGAAAGCATTCAATATACATACTTAATGTGTGTATGGTACATGATATAGGTCTCTGTATAGAGCGTAGAGCGTAGAGCGTAGAGCGGGTTGAGTCTTGAGTCAGCCGATTTGAGTTGAGGTTTTCCTTCACAATTTCCCTGGTCCATGGAATCACAAAAGAAAGTAGAGTATTCGATTTTGATTTTAGCCCCTCGCTCTCGCTCTCGTTAGTACATGACTCGTTTCTCCTGGAGAAAATTACGCTCTCTAGTCTCCTCAGAACTTGGACCTAACACTGGACTTGTTACTTGGTTCTGCTGTTGGTTCTGGTTAAAAAGCTAGAGTAACTTTGCTTTTAGCACAAAAACTATACAGAGTTTCTGTCCTGTTCATTCCGTTCAGTTTCAGTTTCTGATTCTGTTTCACTTCCAGTTCCAAGTTGCAAGTTCCAAGTCACTCACAGTTACAAAGAGTCAGATTGTCCATTTGAAAGGAGGGAGAAGGCATTTGAAAAGAAAGTGAGGCAAGGCAATGCAAGGCACATGTAGACTCTGGGTACATTGTACATTGTGTACATGTAGGAAGGGAAGATTGTAATAACTTATTACTGTTTATACATTCTGTTCCATTTTCTGCTGGTCACTACAGAAGAGAAGAGAATTGCAGATTGTACACTTGTAGCTAAACTTTGACTTTGACTCTGACTTTCTCCGTTTCCTTCCACCAAGTTTCTTGGTTTTGGTTCTTCTTCTGGATTCTGGATTCTGGATTCTAGATTCTAGATGTACATAGAAATGCATACGTACTATTTCACTATGTATGGGAAATGGGCATAGGAATTTTAGATTGTAGATTGTAGTTTGTAGGTCGTAGATCATATAATACTGTATAATCTACAATCTAGACACTAGACTCTAGGCTCTATACTGTGGTAGATGAAATGTTGATATGATATAGAGATGAAACATAATACTTGTTCATAATCTTTGGCTTTGGCTTCTTTCTCCTTTCCCACAATCTTAGAATCTTGGAATTTTCTCCACAAGCCACAGTCTGTAGATTGTAGATACTCACCATTCACCATTCACCATTCACAAGTTACAATTCCAGATGCTAGGACTAAAGAGAAAGGGAGAGGAACCGAGAATGTTGGAGCTTGGAGGCTGGAGCTGGGAACTGGGGAGTTTAGAAACTAGAAACGTGCAAGTTAAATGCACATAACATATCTATAGTAAATACACGAGCATACAGTATACAGTATAGAGTGTAGAGTATAGGGTATAGATGAATCTAAACTGCCTCAATATCATCCCGTACAACTAATAATAATAATAGTAATAATAATGAGATCATATTGTAGAATCTTAGAATTGTAGAATTGTAGAATCCTAGAAAACTTATGACTTGGGACATTCATTTCATATCAAATAATATAAAACTCCAAGCTCCAACGACATCATCATAAAGTTGTATCTGTCTCTTTTTCTGCCGGCTGGTGGAAAGTTGGTCCAACGTCCAGACCCAGAGCCTTGAGACTTGAGATGCGAATAAGCTTAAATTCATAAAGAAAGATTAAGCATAGAAACAAAGTATCAAGCAGAGTAGTTTTCTAACATGTCTTTCAATTTTTTAAGACTTGAGCCTTGAAATTTAATTCATCCACTTTTGTTAATTTTTGAAACCTTTCAAATTTCATGTGAATCAAAAATCTTTAAGAACGCGTAGCGACTCGGCTCTTGAATCTTGTTCTTGAAAATATATTTTTATGAGGGTAATTTCTGTCCACATATATCTATATTCTGTATCAACGTATTTTTTAAATGTGCAAACACTTTTGAAGAGACACCGTCCATAAGTTTCTTTACTCACCAGTCCAGTCCAGTTCAGTTTTTCATTTCATTTTATGCAATTGCCCATGACCAATTTTACAAGGACAAATAGAGAATAGAGAAGAGAGATGACCCAAGGAAAACAGAAGCATAAACCGAAATATTAAGTAATATTACAGAATATAGAGCATAAAATCAAATTGAAAGTTTCTCCATTCTACACAAATCGCATGTGTAATAAATATAATAATTTGGGAGACAACCACAATAATTTTGTTTTTTTGTGCTGGTCATATCATTTAAAATTTGAGCTGTCGATTGTCAATTTCTGGTTGTTGACAAATGTACATTTTCTTGACGTTTCAAAGTTATATTTAAGAACATGAGCATTGCGTATGATGAGTATATCTATGTTTTACAATATTTTTTCCACAGGTATCACTGATCGTCCGGATCGTCCCGTCTCCAGACTGGTTCATTGGACTGAGTGCCTTTAATCTTTGTTCAAATGGCCGTTGGCTTGATGATATTACTTTGGAGGTACGTAATTTTATATTTCTATTTCCTGCCTCTTAAATTTTCAACTTAATCTAGTTTTTGTGCTTACTTGGAAATCTTGAAAATCTTGAAAATCTTGGGAATTTGGGACTTGGGACGCTGGGGAAATGGAGAATACATGTAAAAGTTTGAATGTATATGGTTTTTTCCCACATGGTTACTTCCTAATAATAACTCGACTAACTCTCATAGCACATCTTGTGTTGTATGTCCGCACAAAGCAGAAAGGACAAAGCATACCTTGGTTTCCTTTGTATTGTAATTTGAATTCTATTCTACTTGTGAAACATGAACTACTTTCATTTTTCCATTCCAACGAATTCTGCGTGTGTCAGTGTCTTTTGGGCTTAGCTTGAGCTTCTCGAGACTCGAGACTAGAGATTTGAGATTTGAGCAGATTTTCATTGCTCCACACTACATACTACATACTACACATACCGCTGTGTGTGGTGTGTGAGTACTACTTTTATCTTGCTTTTATTTTTATTTTGGTGGTTGCAAATTTTTTTGGGGGGAAAATCTGTCCTGACCATTTTATTTACCTAAGTACTAACAAGTAACTGCTGAGCCCGTCATATATTATGTGAAGAGTTTAGAATGTACAATGTACAGTGTAGAGTGTAGAGTGTACAGATTCCAGTACACATTACACATTACACATTATATATCCGCGTAAAATATACATGAAATATTATACATATACGTGCTCCTTATTTCTTATACATGGAAAATAAAGGATAATACTGATTCGAATCCCTTCTGGATCCGACATGAAATTTATGACATTATTATTATTGTGTATAACATATAAAATTCTACTCATAAAATCCAAACGCAAACCCAAACTCTGCTCAAGTCTACAGTCATAATACTTATGTACAATGTAAAATGCACATACGGTTATACTCATTACACATTAAGTATAACTGTGTACGCTATATAGTGTACATAGATATGGAATTTCTGTACGAGTGAATTCAATGGGAACGGTTTAAATGCGTAGGCAAATTGATCCAGTAAAATGAGTAAAGTAAAAAAGGGAGAAAGAGAGGACGTGAGTTGAAAATAAAAAAGTACATACTTTTGAAGGTTTTTCCTTTACTAACTTTTTTTTGAGTAGCAACCAATGTAATGTGTAATGTGTAATGCCATTTAATAATGTGAGGAAGAAGGAACAGCAGACAGCAGAAGAAAAAGAAAGTGGAGAGTAAAAACCTCAAGACTCTAGAATCTAGAATCAAAATACAGTTTTTATATACTCTGAAAACTACATTTTATATCTGTATTTTACATTTTACATGCTTCCTGGTTTTTCCTTTCTTTTTCTGTCCTATTTCATACCGTTTCTTTTTGAGTTTGGAGTTTTGAGTTTTGCGGATTGCGGATTGTGAATTGTGGAGGTTGGATGAAGGAAAACGAATGTAATTTCCCAAGCATATCGCTTGGGAAAGTTGTAAAAAGAGTAAAATGAGTAAAGTGAAGGAGGAGAGCGAAAAAAAATTCTCAAGTCTACAGCTTCTAGCTCAAGTGGTTTTAAACCACAAAACGTAAAGCTATCTAGTGTACTCCATTTTATACAGTAGGTTCTAGATTCTAGATTCTAGGTTCTAAACTTGATGCAGTGCATCCTATATCCTATATTGTACAGTGTACAGTATTGCAATCTTTTTAATGTAATTTCACTTGGATCTGGGATCAAACATGAGCTCCAGAATGAGAAGGAAAAGGAAAAGAGTTTTGAAAATTTATGATTTAAAACCTGAAATGCGAAATGTGTGTATTTAAATCTCAAGAGAAGGCGGAGACGGACGAAGAAGAGAGAGAGAAACCTCAATCTCAAATCTAGAGTCTAGAATCTAGAATCTAGAGTCCCAGGAACCATTATCATCATCATCATCTTGAAACTTGTAGGATTCTAAATTCCAAATTCTAAATTCTCAGAGAAATGGAATAAAAATATGAAAAGCTTGAGACTCGAGACTTGAGAGAAAAATTGAAACTGAAATTTATTTCAGTAGTGGGGGGTGAAAGGAAAAGAAAGAATCAAGAATCAAGAATCTAGAATCTAGAAAGAAATGAATGGGGAGTGAAAATGTAAATGTAAATGTAAAACTATGTTGTTGAAGGATTGAAAGTACATAATTTTGATGGATTTATGATAAAGATTTTAAGACTTGGAAATTGTAAACATGTAATCATTTCATTTACATTAGTCAGTAGTCAGTAGTCATGCAGTTAACAGTCACTTATTTACTTACTGAGTGACTTTACCGAGTTTACTGAGTTTACTGAGTTTGTTAGTTATTCGCTCTACCACACCATTTATTTTCAATTTTCAATTGCCACTTTCACACATTTCTCTCAGCACTTCTTTTAGTACAGTAAACAATTCATGTAGTAAATAGTAAAGAGTGATGAGTTTTGTTGAGGCTCGAGACTCGAGACGAGTTCATTTATGATATACAGAGAAAAAAATGAAGATCCGCTCATAAATAATTCATATTGGGGGAGTTTTATGCTTCAACTTTAGGCTTATGAATGAGTTCCGAGTTCTAAATAAATAAATAATTCCCTCGCATTCTTTACACATTACACATTACGAATTAAGAACAATACTTTGTCTCGTTCTAACTCCTAATTTTGTAGACTCATCACTAATAGAAACTGTACAAAGGTCATTTGTCATTTGTCATTTATAATTTATTATATTATATTTGTCAAAAGTACTAGTCAAAAATTCACTTTATTCACGGTGTCTACATTTTTGACATTTAAAAAATTACTGGAGTGAGCATTTGAGAGATTAAAATATGCAAATGATTTTCATATCCATTTACTTATTTATTTGTACTACTGAGAATTTCCACGAGCCACAAACCACAAACGGTTTCCTTTGTACACTATTTTTCTTCAAAAGAGAAGAGACCAAAAGCAAAAGACAAAAGAAGAAAAGATAATAAAAAACCCAAAACCCAAAACTCAAACTCGGAATTTGAACAGAACAAAAGCGTGGTTTTTACGGCTTTTCCATTATTTTTCTATTTGAAAAGAATGAAAAACCGGTTACTAGTTCTCAAAAAATAGTTGATGTGTTTTGAGATTGTACTACCGAAAATGCCGAATGCCGACCGCCCCATGTGTATAAAATCTATCTATGATGATATAAACTTGTAAATTAATTTCTCCATTGTATTTCTTTCTCAAGTTCTCATGGTTAAAGATTCTAGATTCTAGATTCAAGATTCAAGTCGTACTGTTGGATGTTCAATGTGTTTAGACCATAAAACCATAAAAAACAGAACATGAAAATGGGTTTTTTTCGCTAAGGGAATGAAAAAAAATAGAGTAAAGGAGGCGAAATATCAAAAAGTATGTGTAGGAACGTACAGAATAAAAACCGATCTATACACTCGTGTTTGTCAGTGTGTCAGATGGAGGCAGTAGAAGATTTAGAATGTGAAAATTTTATGTCGGCACTTTCCCTTCACTATGATCATGGTTGAAAGTTGAAAGAAACGTACAAGCCACAAGCTTCAACCTACAGCCTACACGAGTGTCTGTAGGTGTGTATCATAAGTTGATAAGTATGAGTATTTGTGTGAGTCTCGAGTCTCTAGTTTAAGCACTCGTGTATTTGTGTTTTGTGTTTTGTGTGTGTAGAAGAGTTACCGCTTCGGTGTTGATTTTATGTGTCTTGCTATTTTGCTCATCAAGATTTGAAGACCGTTACCGTTTATTTTGAGACAAGTGTAAAGTGTACAATGTTAGTGTACGATGTAGATTTTATACTGCATAATGTATAGACCATAGGCTAAAATGTAAGATTTGCACATGTATTTTCTTGGGTATTTTATGAATTTTGATGTGAATTTCAATTTACTTGATACTTGCATAACTGCGTACCTTTGGAATGGAATGGATCGGAGGAGGAATCTAGATTCTAGATTCTAGATTCTAGATTCTAAAGTCTAGAGTCTAGAACATAGGCAAAAATCCCTACAACTCTTGTTTTACACCCCTCCTTTTTAATCCACTGTTTACATTAGTATTATGTTGTTATTTTAAGTTTTTGTGTAGTTTATGTCCCAAACTCTTTGGAGAATCTTGAACTGTCTCAAGTCACAACTCTCAATCTTGTCTGCTACCTACTATCTAAAACCTACAACCTACAACCTACTACCTACTACCTACTGTACAAAAACATGCCCGGTCTCAATGTATCTCCTACTGCTTGTGCAAAAATGCTCATTCCTAATAATGTTGTGCATGTCCTTCGTTATAGAGTTACTATTAGACATTTAGACATTTAGACATTAAACATAGAAAATAGAAGGTGGAAGATACAAATGAGGCGGCTTAAGCAAGAGTTTGTAAATACATTTTATCATTTTCCCCATTTCCAAGAAAATGTAAAAAGTAAAAAGCATGATGCGTAATGCATGTTTGTTTGGATTCAAATGACATAAATAATGATGTTTCTTTTTTTTTTGCTCTTTGGTTGCCCCACAGCAATTTCCTTTGGATGCCGGCACAGATAATGGATTCACCTTCACATCGCCCAACTGGTACAAAATACAAAAGTTGTAACATCCATAACATTTATATTATTATTCTTGTTCCTCTTCCTAATTCGTAATCGTGTAGACTAAATAAATGGGAAAACAAATAAATAATGACAATTCCAATTTACATTGTATTGTACTATGAACTATGAACCATGCTGAATGTTGCTGTAATGTATTGTGTATTATGTAATATTTCTGTATATTTATATTTATATAGGCCGACGGAACCACGTGCAAAAGTGTCACGAATCACAACCACACAACCAAATCACCCCGCTTCTTCATTCTTCTATCCAGACTGGGAGACTTTACCACCAATCGCCTCATTTCAATTCATCAAGGTAAATAAACAAATGGAGTTATTTTTACTCTGGATTTTTAAGTCAAATGTCAAATGGCACTTTTTTCACCATTATTTATTTACATTCAGCCTTTTAAACGTGCCTTGTTGATGTAGTCTAGATTCTAGATTCTAGACTTTAGACTTTAGATTTAAAAATGTTGCATACAAAAACTAGGTCAGGTTTATTTACCTTTTGTACCATTAACGAGATGAATTTATCCTTTAATTTCCAATTTTCAACCATGGGCCAGATACAGAGCAAAAGAAATTGCTTATTGTTCTTTGTTCACTTTTCCCTGTTCCATGTTCAGTTGCCGATGACAAATTTTAGGAAAATTAGTCATCGGTTTTCTATTTTTCTGTTTTTCTATCCTAGTTTGTAGTTTTGTTATTGCACGTGGCTCAATCTACTTTCTACATAACTTTACATGTCAAAACAATTACAATTAAAATAGCCGCGTTTCCTTCAGATTTTATGCATTTTCTTTGAAAAAACCTTCAAACTTCCCAGTTCCACTTCACAGTCTACAAAATATAGACAAAAGAAGGGGAATTTTTTCAACTTTTTTCCCAATTATTTTCCATTTTACCGCTTCATGCAGTCGCTGTTGCAAACAGTAGACTGAAAACTGAAGATGAAGAAATTTTCCACCCTTTCTTGTTTTAGTTGGAATGAAAATCATCTCATTCAAATTGATTAACGATAACAATAAGTCAGGACAGCTCGGCCAAGCCAAGAAATTTAAAACTCGAACTACAAAAAATGCATGCATTTCGTTTTTTTTCGGAAAAAAAGTTGCTGAAATTTTCTTTCCCTAAGAACTTGTACTACAATTTATAATTTATCTTGATCAACATTCAACATGCAGCATGCGTCATGTAGAATGTAGAATGTCGTCTAAATGTTATTTGAGAATTGAGTTGAAATCAATCCGATCTTTCATTTGATTTGTCGTTGTCATAAAGTTTGGAATTTATTAGAAGTTTTAAAAAACATGTAGTACATTTACTTTTCTGTTCATTGTGCATTGTACATTCAGTATTCAGGGTAATGGACGACGTTAGTGACTGATATAGTGATAGATATGGATGCCGAGAGGATTTAATTTCCCAAGAATAATTGATGGGACTTTTTCCCTCATACATGTATCAA
Organism: Sminthurinus aureus; assembly: GCA_034698265.1. Classification (NCBI taxonomy): domain Eukaryota; kingdom Metazoa; phylum Arthropoda; class Collembola; order Symphypleona; family Katiannidae; genus Sminthurinus; species Sminthurinus aureus. The sequence continues at coordinate 30,288 of JAQGBH010000608.1, forward strand.
TTTACATTACAGTTCTAGATTCTACATTCTACATTCTAGAATCTTGATATAGTTACAGTTTACAGTTGATTTTAACAGGCATTGAACTCCCGCTTGAGTTTGATGGATGTTTGGATGTTTGGAGGATTAGAGGCTCATATTTCTTACCGTCGTCATGATAATGATGAAATGTCTCGAGTCTCAAGTCTCAATTCTCAAGTTTGTGTTAAACGTTTCATGCCCATTGCTCAATGCCCAATGCTTAGTAAATACAGTTGCAAAATAAATTTTTAATGGTAAAAAAACGAAAACTGTCTAGAATTTAGAGTCTCACAACTTTTATAATATATTTTAGTATAGTTTTTAGGGCCATGTAAACTGCACAAAGTACAAAGTAGAAAATACACTACAATGGAATTTTATGTGCTGTTGACTCGTATAAAATAATAAATAAATAAATAAAAATAAAACCCATGATAAAAAAAGTGGACGTGTGGGCTCTAAATTCTAGATTCTGGATTCTAGATTCTAGATTCTAACATTCCAATTCATCATTATTTCCCCTCGACTTTGTGTCATGTGACGGAATGGGTGAATTATTATTTGATTTAAAACTGGAAGAGACCAAAGTCGACTCCATGTTTTTTCCTTGTCCACGTCGGAATTCTGGATTCTGGATTCGGAAAAAAGTCCAAAGTTTGAACAACGAACAACGAAGAGCGAACAGCGAACAAGTGTACAAATGTACTGTGTACAAGTGTTGAATCACAAACAGCGAGCAACATATGCTCAAAATCTATACAAGTTATATATAACTTTGTATGTGTTGTGTATTGTGCATTGTACAATACACAATACACCTACGAAATCAAATTGATGGCAGCTTGTCAGAGTTCTCAATAAGTATCCGTTTTTTTTCTGTTTTTTCCCCTTTTCCCTCGTCCATCTCGTCCCGTCTGTCCATTATGTAGGTTAAGGAGTACGAGTTGAGTCAAGTTTTTCATCATGATCAGCAGGAGGATCAAATAAGAGAAAGGGAGCGGGAACGAGACAGAGAACGGGAACGGGAAAAACATCGCTATCATCTTGAAGGGGTGGAGGATGTTGCCGATACAGTGATTTCCAGCAATGATGTAATCGATCGAATTGGAATTGGCAGAATTGGGATTGGGTCGGGTCGCCCGGCTGAAAATAATTTGAAGAGTGCCACAGCCGCTTCATCAGTGTCCTCCTCGTCCACTTACTCGATGGCCAATGCCAATGCCAATAGCAATGGAAATGCCAACTCCAACTCCAACTACAACTCTAATGGACCCTTCATAAACACTTTCAATACATTCAATAGAAACAGTAATAGCATTGCCGGCATCGAATATTTACCCTCAGTATACGACAAACCAAACAAGAAGAAAAAGTACAAGGAACACAAACATCAACTCAAGAAATTCAGTAAGTTTCATTCTACTTTTTACTTTTCTTTTTCTGGGTTTTCTGTTAACATTTTTAACACACTTTTCATCCCATTTCATCTCAACTTTGTATGTACATTTTGTGTACGTAACAACTAACAGCCGACTGTCGACAAGCGACAACCAACATATCGGCTACTGCTGTGAGACCATAAGAGAAATTGCACTGCTTTTCCACACGCTCAAAACTCAAACTCACACATTTTTACACTTGTCCAATTTCATGTACATGCACATAGATAATAGATTCTAGATACGATGTGTGCAGTGTTCAGTGTTCAGTCTGCATGCACCACAGAACTCGGATCTCCGATACGGAAAAGTTGTGTCTATCTACAATGTACAATGTACAATGTACAGTGCACAGTTGAGGAATGAAATGAGAACAATATGTTTTCTCTTCGACGTTTTTTGACTTGTATGTAGTATGTACATTATACAATGTAGAATGTACAGTGTACAGTGTCACAAACGTAGAGGGACAAACACAAACAAAGACCAACGACAAGCCCGGACAATGTACAATGTACACAGCGTACCGAGTCATGTGTACAATGTACACATATCCATACACTGAAGAATGATAACAACTTTTTTGTCCAGATGAAAAAGGAAAAAGCGTCAAAAGGAGAGAAATAGTCCGAGCGCCTTTGTACCATATGTGTGTATGTGTACATTTCCGTCGTTGGGACGGAAAATTGCTTTGGGCGTCCAAAGAGAATAGTAGATAAATCACTGTACAATATACAATATACACTATGCAACATACAACATTTGAATTTTGAATCCAACTGCGGTCCACGTGCAAAATATATTTACAATGTAGATGGATTTTGGATACATAATAATAATAATATAATGCCTGCATGCTTTCTCCCGTTTGCATATTCCCGTTTTCAAGGAACAGCCACAACATTAATAAAATACACAATACAATTCAAAATTCAAACCGTATGTACAATGTACACACTCCGCACACAATAGGAAAATATTCCAAGTTCACGTCAAGTGTTTCAAGTGTGTGGGGACTGAGAGGAAAGAGGAACGTGGAGCAAAAAAACCCGTCACACTTTTTACTCCTGTTACTCTCAGTCCACTGTAGAATGCAAAGTGTAAAATGGTTGCAAAATAAAATTAATGGACATCATGTTTAATTAATTTTATTTTTTCAATGTGAATTTTAAAAGGACCGCCCCGAGATTGCCAAACTTCAGAATGGGGACCCTGGAGTCCATGTAGTAAGGTGAGATCAATATGCACAAATGCTGCTGGTTTTGTCAATGATCAAAATTATTGATATATTTTGTATATTTTGGGTAATTTGCACAACAATATAAGATATAAGATATCATGTATTTTTGCATAATTGATGGCCTCTTTTGTACCCCTAGACTTGTGGGATCGGAGAGAAGGTGAGAACTCGAGTGATCTCTGTGCATCCAAGACGGGGCGGAAGACCGTGTCCAGCTCTTAAAGAGGCAACATTCTGTGGGAGTGCGAGGAATTGTGGAAGGTCATATAGATATTTCTAATATATCTACATAATTTTAATATCTATCAGCGTCTTTTTCCTTTTCCGTTTCCTTTTTAGGAAGCGAAGCTGAGTATTGTTTTCCTTCGATACGGCTGGCTGTCTGTGCACATTGGGGTAATGTGAGACAAGAAAACTAGCGCCCTCTAGCGGGAAAATTTTCAAACTAGTGGGCAAGTTTATTATGTGAAGAATTCTTATACTCTGCTTCGCTTCCGGAGCCGAAAGCATTTATGCTTTGTAGGCGATATAAAATCCTCACGGAGGGAGGATTTTAACTTTATTGTTTATTTCACTCGTTCTGTTGTCTCTATTCTGTAATCTGTATCTCGTTCTTTTATCTTATTTGTTATTAGTTATTAGTGTTTGTTGCCTATATTGTTATATCTGTAGACTGTAGTTATTATTTTACCCTGTTACCCTGTTAAAAATATGATAATAATTTTTTTTTGATGTGATAAAGAATAAAATGATTATTGATTATTATTATGTGTACTGTATCTGAAATGTCATTGTATGTAAATACTAAATAGTGTCAATAAAGTCTATTCTATTAAAAAAACCAACATAAAACTAAATGAATTCTGAATTTTACAGAAGTTACTTCAATTGGTGATGATGAGGAATGAGGAATGGGGATGTGTGATCAAAGCGATGAGTGAATGTGTTGATATGGGTGATTCGAATTTTCGTTCGCTACTACTACCATTACCATTTTACCACTACAACTACCACTTCCACTACCACTACTCACAACAACTGACTACTGATACTACTACCACTTACAAACCTTATAATACAAATAAAATAAATTAAAATAATATAATATTATTTAATTTCGCAAAGGATGTTGAATGTTGATGAGAGGAAGCTGCAGACTGCAGAGGAAATATTTACCTTTGCAAAGCTTATGCACAATGCACATGTACCACGTACTGTAAACTGTAAATAAAATACAAGTTGTACGTGTTCAAGTTCATACTATTGCACATTTTATGTAAATATGTTGTAAAGAATAATTGTCATATTATTATTATTATTATTGTATATTGTCACAGCTATTTAAATATGCCGTTCAAGTTATTACTATAAATATTATGTAAATATTTATCTCTATGTGCTAAAATTGTATAACTGTTGTATACTACATTGTGTATTCGTAAACGAAAAAAATAAAATGCAATGACTTTTTTTTAATAAAAACATGACAAGTAATATTTTTTTTGTTTATTATTTTCTTTTACATTAATTATAAAACATAAATATGTGACTCGTCTTTGTCTTTTTCCAGAAAATTTTTATTCATATAAAGGCTGTATTTTTTTTTACAGATAGCGTGTTTTTTTCTACAGATAGATTCCTAAAAACGGCACCAATTTTTTTTACAGATAGATTTTTTCTGGACCCAATTTATTTACAGATAGTTTTCCATTTTTTTACAGATAGTCAAAATGTGCAATGCATTCAATTATTTTACAGATAGTTTAGGATAAAAAAGGCAAAAAGGGTATCAAATAGTTAGGGGAGTTGGATTTCTAAGATCTGACCAGTCACCTCCATGAGTTTGGTCAAGAATTCCGTGAAAATTAATTTCTCCCACAATGTATAATGTATAATCTCTCTTGATGAATTAGGTAATTTTCACGATCTCTGCCCTGTACACATTTAAATTCGAGTATCAGGAGCTATCCTTGAAATTTTACACCCTGGGGAAATGGGCTTTCATTCAAATTGGCCCCTCCATTTCATATTTTGGGCCCCCTTTTAACAAACCAGGGTCAATGGCCCAGCACCAGGGGCCAGTGAGGGCAGGTTTGTTATGACTAAACTGTTCAGATCACGAAGCACATTGGATTTTAGCACAGTGCTCAGTCTCTTTGGAGTTCGTCCTAGTCCTGAGATAAATGCATCTCGCAAAACTTTTTTATTTGCGAGGGTAAGAACTTTATCAGTTTTCGAGACCTAGTTCAACAGTTGCAAATTTTCTAATGACTGTCCAAACTGGTTTAGTTTTCATTTGGGAGAAATTAATGTTCACGGAATTCTTGACCAAACTCATGGAGGTGACTGGTCAGATCTTGGAAATCCAACTCGCCTAACTATTTGATACCCTTTTTGCCTTTTTTATCCTAAACTGTCTGTAATATAATTGAATGCATTGCACATTTTGACTATCTGTAAAAAAATGGAAACCTGTCTGTAAATAAATTGGGTCCAGAAAAAATCTATCTGTAAAAAAATTGGTGCCGTTTTTAGGAATCTATCTGTAGAAAAAAACACGCTATCTGTAAAAAAAATACAGCCATTAAATACATCTTATCATAACAGTGAAAAATCAAAAGGTTTACCCATATTCACAAGTCCACCATTATATAGGGTTCCCAAATGTGGCCCTGTGCAAAAAAAAAAATAAATCAGTAATTGTATGTGCTGTAGGTTTGGCTATAGTTGAGATTATTGATTAGAATTTTATTTATGTGAATTTTTTACACATTGGGAAATAATTATACATTTAAATATTCTATAATTTACCCGATAAACTTAGAAACGTATGAAGTTTTGGTAACAAATGACTCAAACTCGGTCGTGTAAGTGCTGACCGAATAATTATATTGCCCAATGAACTGTTGAGGAAAAAAATACATGTAAATCCAGCCATTCAATTTTTTAAAACAATCATGTTTTACTACTACAATACATTATATTTTATCTACAGATAAACTATATAGTATAATGAGTATATAGTATATATTTATAAAACTTACTGCCCAACAAAAGAAATTCTAGCTGGATTTAATTTATTTGTTTCAATGTAATTAAGAATTTCCGTGACAAATTTATCCGTCATTGTATCAAAATCAGAAAATGTCATTCCATCCTGTACAGAAATAAATCCAAAATTCTATATAAATATCTTATATTCTTTCTAAAGTTTTTAGATAGTACAATATTACATGCTATAATTATATAAATACATTGAACATTAAGTAGTCGTAGATGTAAATTAGCAAAAAATATTATAATATTGAAAATAAAGATCAGAATATATTGTATAAATCGAACATGATAGTATTACATATTTGTGTGTGTATAGAGGAATTCTAACACATTCTAACACAAGTACAAGTTATGAGCAAATGAAACACCATAAAAAATTCTAAAACTTTTTGTACTTTCAAAGTAGCTTGTCTTTCGCAAACTATTTTTATTTCTACTCATATTATAATTTGAAGAGTGTGTGTATACTGTATACATCTATTCTTTGTATTGCTCTCAGTGTACAGACAATAGGCAAATGCTATTGATAGTATCTCCTTTCTAATTTTTTTTAAGCAATTATGTTGTTCTCTGAAAGGAAAGGGTTAAATGAACTTTCTCCAAATCTCATCTTTCACTTTTGTTCCTCTTGCCTTTCTCTCAAAAACAGAAGACAGTGAAAGTGAAGAAAGTAACAAAAACAGCTTCATGTTGAGAACTACTTGTTATTTTTTTCAGACTTTTTGTTTCAGCAAATGATAAATGTGTGAAACAGTACATTATGCGTACACACAAAAAAAGTTCTAATAGTGTATTTTTTCGAAGACCCTGCACAAACTCTCTACTATAGTTTTTTACACCATACTATCTAAGTACGTAGCTAGATTCTAACATGTACGAGCAACATAAATGGATTTAATAGAATTATGTTTTTTTCTCTGTTTCTCATCAGATAAACAAAGTGAAAGGATTTATATTTGCAAAATCCTATTTGCATATTTTATACTTGTCCTACGTGTTAAGTGCATGGTATAAAAGTTTCTAGTATCTGGATTTTTCTTTACATATAATATATTATATTGTAGTTCATAATTTATTTCAAAAGAAGAAGAGCTACACAGACCTGATTCTTTTCACTCATGAGAAAATGAACATTTTGTCCTGGAAGTGAGACTTCCAAGTATATTTTGAACAACCGCAGATCATGGCTTGAGCCATCTAATCCATGAACACAAATAATGAGGTGAAGTCCTTTCGGATGAAAGATCTTGTAAATCAAATGAAACAAACATAAAGATTTTTAACATGAAAAATTACGATGAAAACTTAGAGTTTCTAAAATTAAACTAGAAAGATAGGCATCAAGTGAGTATGAATTTGAAAGTGAAATATTAGTAGTAGTTGTGGTTACCCGTAACTCATCAGGGATGATGAAATATGGAATAGTTGTTTCCATACTTTCGTATTTATCGTATTTTGTTACACAGTTACAATCGGAGGAACGACGGGATATAAACGCTTTTTCATTGTAACATTTTTTGTACTGTAAGCTACTAAACTTAGGTTTTAGACTACAATCTACAGGTTCATCACGGAAATTTTCTGGAGGACAAATTTCACCAGTGCTCGGTGACAAATCTTGGAATTCTATAGTAGTAAATAAAAAAAAAAGGTGTAAAAGAGGTTCACAGAAGTTATAGACAAACGAACGATACAAATGTGAAAAATGTTACACATTACTTTTTAAATCAGAAAACGGTAAGAAGAATAACAATTCAGTTTGTACCTTTAGGGGGTTGAAGAATGATTTTGTCAGGGTCGACTGGTTCGTCACTTGAAATATCAGAACTTCTCCTGGAATTTGAATTTGAAACCCAACCACTTTCTTCACTTGTTAAATCATGATCGATTTCATTCAGAAGAGGAGTTGATGAATACTTTCTTATCACGACATTAGTACCATTTGATTTACTGATTTTGTTATTTGCGGAAGAAGAATGACGACGTGGAAGCGTTTGCTATCAAATCAAAAAACAATAAAATAACATTAATTACCACAATTTTGAATTTAATTAATTAAATTTATGATTTTTGTTTATTGTAAAAAAATATTTGGTATTTTTTTAGTAATTAAGATAAATGATTAATATTGCAGGCCAAAACACAAGAAAATAATATTATAGTATTACAATGTGCATTTCGGAAACTTTTGCCTACTACAACATACAACCAGTCAAGTAGTCAAGAACAACTCTACTGCAAAAATAACACTTTGTTTACACCCGGAATATCATAATATTACAATCAAAGCCAAAATATCTACCATCTACCACTAATCTGAAAAACGTTTGCTTACATGTCTGTTTTCTTTCTAAAATTTGAAATTGTATAATGAATCACAAGCACTACACGGTTTAGACGTAACTTTACTTTCACCTCTTACCAAAAGAAAAACTAAACAATAAAACATGTATATACAGTATACAGAGTCCACAAAGTTTGCAACCTAAAATACATTGTGCACATGCATAATAAAAAAGTATAAACAACATTTAGTAGCAGTTTAGTTTTCTAATACTTCATTTATATGTGTATTAATTATATGTATAGTATATAACATGTGGCTAGACTTGGATATAATACATATACGTACTTTCATGGTTTTTGTTCCATGTATTTTCTAAACTCTACATGTATGTACATAGTCGTTTCCTTTTTATTGACATTCAACACCAGAGTTTCCGGAGAAAAAAAGTTCCTATCAACGAACAAAGTATATTTATGTATACGTGTATAATGCATGGAAATAAAAAAAGGACAAAGGATTGCGGTAAGACCAGGTAGCACATTCTATAACCTGGCATGTGATGTAATAAAAAAATCATATATACACATAGAAGATCTAGTTCATAACTTTATAGATGTAGTTTGAAGACGGAGTAAAGTGCTTCAGGGATATGCAGCTCAAATGGCAAAGATATGATTAATTATTAAAACTAACAATGTTGGAATATGAAGTTCATGAGAGTGCATAAAATAAAAGCGGAATGTAATAAGTGTTCGCACATACGAGATATGCTATCTTTCATCTAGAGTACTACTGACTCTACTATATAAGTTATACATAAAACACAAAACTAAGGCTAAAATTTGGTGACTCCAACTACCAACTACCTATACATAATCCATACGATACACGGAAATGAAAGAAGTGGCTAAGAGGCAAGTATAAATACATTAAAACAAAAAGATAAACGTATATATATATAAATGTGTAGTTTGTTCCGTGTAGAGTACAGAGTGGAGTACACACATTGTTACGTATTTTATAATTGGATCAATACACGAAGGAATGAGAAGCTTATACCCTTTATACAAATAGTAAAATACAAAGGACTATAGTCACTACTTGCACAATATTTTTCTTTATCATAATATACATATGATAAAGAAAATCGGCATCATGTGTATCGTGTATATATACGCCTACAAAACATTTCTGTATCGTTTTAATTGTCTGACACAATGATACATACATATCTAGAATCTAAATAGACTATTGAAGATGGAGAGAGAGTAAAAGATGTTGAAAGCAACTAAAATGACATTCACAAAATCTAGTATGTATACTACAAATACTGTAGATGAATAGAATAGAAAAGTTAAATAAACTTGCAGCTCTCTTACCGTTTGTTGAGGTTGTACTACATGGTTATTTGCCTCCATCGTCACACGAAGAAACTCGCTACTTGATTCTTTCATCTCAACTTTGTACAAAGTTAATTTTCCATTTATTGGCTTATTATTAGTTTCCAGTAATACTTCGGTTCGACCAGACTATAGAATTTAATTTAATAGAAAGAGTAGTTGTATTAGAATTCTGATATCGTCATAAAACCCACGCAGGTACATCATCCTCATAAAAACTATCAATCCCATTATATCGTACACATTATATACATGCATCCCTTTGGATTTTGGTACTGTTATTCATTCCTTGACAAATTCGTTTGACTTTTTCTTCATCGATTCTTTTGTTGTCTTATTTCGAATGTTATGATTATATTATATGAATCGTGTCTTCATTTCAATTACATCAACTTATTTAATCTCAAAAACTATCAGCGACAAAGAGTAAGTCAAGGGGTGAAATATATTTAACTTGATTACATGTAACTCAAGTTATTGCAATATCTTTTATACCGTGTCTCGTTTTGGCATCTATCTGTATGATAGCAATGACTTTGGAATAAACTTTATCTTCAATGTATGGATAAATCGTAATTATAATTTTAACTGATGCTGCTACGTTTGATAGAGATATCTATTATATAATTATAACATGTTATAACAGCGTAATGTTTGTACACTATTTTATCATTTACCTTATTATTATGATTTAGAAGATCCAGACTTTTACTATGTGGTGGCTTGACGCGTGCATTCAAAATTTCTGCGATTCCACAGCTACATTCGGTAGTAACTACTGTTGTTGTCGGAGTATTATTTGCATTTCTTTCACTTTTAGTGCTAGAAAATGAGATTGATTTTTATACTTTATAATTTAACTTTTACTCATATCTCACATTTCATACATTGCATTTATTGTTTATTGGCTTATTTTAAAATTTTAGCCTTACCCGTTGAACTGATCTTCAAAAATTATAGGAATAGTATTAACATCTCCATCAAGCTCAACACATTCGATTGGTAATGGACTGGTCATAATGAGGAAAAATAAATCAATTACTGATCATTATGTTCACATGAGGCTATATTTTCAAATTACTATAATTTGTTAGTGAAAGTATTTTTTGTACAGTGTACAATGTAATTTCATTCTACATATAAATGACATACGTATAATTTGCGGACTTTTTCAACAGCTCAACAATTGGTGAATAATCCTTGGCTGTTAAAGCACCTCTTATCGGATTTTCAGTAACGAAAAAACCTATAGAACAATCACAAACGATGAGAAACGATGTAAGCATGAACAACATGTAAACCATGTTTGAATTATATTTCCAAATGTCTGGTTTGTTTATGAAAGGAAAAATATTACCTTCTGAAAACCTCTTAGTCCTCAGATTGTGATGATAATTACTTAAATACCTACAAGAGAAAAAATGAAATGTTTCACCAATGTCGTGTTTGAATTATAAAAATGACATATATATATATATATTAAATGTAATACATAATTGTGCTCAATGACATGGGAGAATTGAACATGTACTCAAGTTACCTTCGGATTTCCTCTTTCCCAATGATTAAGTCGAGAAACCGATGCCAAAGTAAAATATTTTCGGCACACAGCTGAGAAATATCCTTATGAGCATGAATCAAATAGTCTTCTTCCTCCTCCCATTTCTAAAAAGGAGAACAGTTTTGTCAATATATTCGTAATTGAGTTTAAATTGGCATGAAAGAAGATAATTGCATCTTTTGATAACTCTCTGTTACATGATTGTGGAAATCATAATTATGGTGTAATCAACTTGCTCAATTAACTACTATATCTGTACTCAATATAATTATCATAATATTTTTTACCTTATTACGAAAATCCTCGAGACAGCGAGACTTCTTTACGGTCTCAATAACATCAAATTTACTGAGCAATTGTAGGAAATCTACTAGTTTTGATTTTAAATTTCCATTGGCATCGAGGAGGATTGTCATTATCGATTCGTGGGTTGTTTTTAGTTGAGCTAATTTTGACGTATTCCCCGTACATCCTTGTTGCTATAATAATAATAATAATGATACATACAATAATTATTATAATTATTATTTTAAATGTTTGTAGATTCATGCTGAGTTTTCCATAAACTGTCTACGTCGAACATGTCCTCATGCAATATATTATATTATTGTATTATATTGTATTCTATTGTACAAGTTTTTGTAGAAATATTATATGTACTATTTTTTTGAAAGAGAGTACACGTACCAAATTAATTTCTTGTGAAGATTTGGTAATTCCTCGATTAATTTGAACAGCAATTAGACCTCCGTGTACACTCAGACTGACTGCACACAAGTGGAAATAGTCAAAAAATATAGGCCGATAATAATGAATTCCATTCGGTAGAACATTGAGAGTTAAGTTTCTTGAACTAACGATCCCATTATTAAAGCAAAGTTTTAAATCCAAATTAAATTCTACACGTTGAAGTTCGTCCAATTTAGTTGAATCCACTTGTAGATGAATCCGGAATAAAACAATTTCATTTAAATCAATTTCTTCATTTCTAAATAAAATTCGGAATGGTTTTGTCTTGACGGGATTGTTTGGAAGAGTTTCTGTAGAATAGATAAATACAACACAAGAAACATGGTAAAAGAATCATTGCTTCAAATTTCAAATGACATCAAAATGTGATTTATAAAACTTTAATGTACTATAAACTTGAACTTACTTTTATGCATACATATTTCAATACAATATTATAGAGATCATACACCTTGCAATAGAGTACATGTAATAAAGTATAAAATGAAAAGGTGTGTGTATACACACATACATGATATGTATTCCCTACAGTTTATTTATTTATATTTATGTATATGTATACACATACTATCCGATTTGTACAATAGACATATTTAATATTTATCAGAAGATTTGAACGATATGAGTAAAATAGAGTACTCGATCTCTGCCGTTTCTGATTCGTTCTTTATTGATCACAAAAAGGATCTAAACAGATAAATGAAAATATTATAGATTGTATATTGTATATATAGATGGCTAGAAATCCAAAAATCCTAATTTCATTGTGAATACATATTATACACATAATGTTTTGTATGTATTATGTATTATGGTTGATGGTATTACAAAAGTATGAGAGAAATGAAAGGTTATCTTCCCCCGAATGATTCTGGACTCTGAAGAAACTTGACATTTTCAGAATTCAGAATGTATATAAAATCGATAGAATATAAAAAAGGCTATAATATTATGGGTTGAAAGAGCAAACACATAATAATAATATTGCTCTCTGAGTGTATGCACATATATAAATAATGCTACTTCATTTCCTATTTTCATTTCCGCTTTTCTACCTTCCTCTTTTCTTTTTATTCACTCTTAAGATAATCCTAATGTATAGATTATAGATACGTATAATATAGTCAAAAATATCTATGAAATATTCTAGCTTATAGCACACTCTGTGATTGCTGATTTGGATACTTTTCTGTTTTTGTTGATATTTCATCGACATTACACTTCAATTTACAAACATAATGTAATGACCTAACACACGTGTGTATCGTGTATCATAATTGGTTTGATTGACCCTGCCCATTGTAACTCCCAAATTTTGTAAATATGTACATACACGGAAGAATCAAACACGAATAACTTTAGTCATGTTACATACAGTTAATATGATATTTTCATGCATAAAATATTATGATACATGTCACTCAATCAACTTTAAACTATGCTGTAACCTACACCTTTTGAACCATAATAATAAAAGATTTGTAAGACCAAATTTAAAAATTTTAAATAGATTTTAAAAATTTTAAAATCTATACTTAGAAGACATGTACTCTGCAAGTTGTTTTTGAAATCTAACATTTATGTAGATATTACTTATATAATATGTATAATATTTAAAACAGCTTACTTGTGGATTTTTTACAATTAATCTCAATTTTAAAAGGTAGTTTGGTAACCACTCGAAGGGCTAGTTGAATTTGATAAAATCTACAATTAAAGAAGAAAAAACACAAAATAAAAATGACAAGATTAAAATAAGAGGAACATGTCACAAAATCCTATACAATCAATCAACCATTTATATAATCTGTAAGTATACATATTATGTATGTAATAGTATACATATGTACAATGTACAAAATGATACACACAGGTTGTTCAAGTATTGATTAAAATTTTGATCTTGTTGCTTCTTAAAAAAATTTACACTTTACACTTTACACTAACTCAAAATTATTTGTATATTAATAAAAAATGTATGTGAAAAAGTAAAAGTAAAAAAGAACAAGTCTCACCCCCGCAGGAAAAGGTCAACATTATAAAATTTATTGATTTCCACACAAAGTTCCAAAGTGACTTGAAGTTCTGACATTGTTTCGTGTCAAATTTAATTTGGACACATTCTCCTTCCTCCTCTCTGCTTCTGTCTAGTGTCTTGTGTATTTATTTGTTGACTACATGAAATTCTCTAACACACCTAAATGTGATGTGAAAATCAACTATAATAATATAATATTCTATAATATTTTGTTTGAGGACTAGACACAAGAAACGAGGCAAGAAAAAGAAGCAGAAGATGCAGAACACTTAACACTTAACTATAATAATATATACTGATATAATGTAATGTAATGTAATAGAATGATAAAGAGAACAACTATAAAGCGACTAGAATCAAGATGTAATAAAATATATAACAAAATCTATCAAGAATTTCACTCCGTGAAATACACAGTTTCCATGTTTAAACACTCCCGAATGAAGGAAAGTGAGAGTCTTGCTATTCTCGCTGTCTCCTTTTCCGTCAGTCCGAAAACTAAGGCCAAATACAGCTCACCGAACGGATTCACTGGAAAAAAAAGTCTCTACACCTGGACACTGGAGTTGACTGGAGAAAACTGAAACTATGTACATACGTACACATATTGCGCGTATTAATCAAGGAAATATATATATGTAGGTACTTATAAACCTGTTGGTAGTTTATAGTACATTAAATATGTACATACTTAAAAGGCAAGTCCGGTGTCTTCAACAACTTTGTACTTTCACTTTAAAGAAAGTAATTTAAAAAGTTCAAGTGTGGTTATAATATTTTTCAATATTATTGTATATTATTTTCTTGTATGTACATATATTACGGTATTTACTTGAAATGCAGGAAAACATCAAGTTGTAGTGTTTTTCGATTTTGTATTTTGTCCTTGAGTATGTTTACTTATTGTCATACGCAAGATCATTTTTTAAAAAATTTAAAATAATTTTATACTTCACCACGCGCTCACCAAATGACTTGATAGCATAATATTTAACATTATTCATTATAGCATATGAGGATGATACAGCGTTACAGCATATAATTCGTATTATTAGCTATTAGCTTGTTTGCTACACACTACTTTATACTTTATCGTGTCATAGCATAATTATTCAGCATAATGCACAACATGTTGAACAGTACAGGCTGCAGACATATGTACAATAAATAAACTAAATTAGAGTTGGAGTTCATATCATGATTAATAATCATTGATTATAGAATACATGTAACATGTATGACCAATGCTGTGCACATAATTCAAACAACTAGATACCATCGGCGTAAATTCAGTTGCAAAGAGCTGATTTGTTATGCCATGTTCTAAATGAGAAATCAGGACATCAATTATTTTGAGAAGCATGACGTGAAATAAGGAATGTCAAGTAGAGAGAGCCATGAAAAGATCGGCTCTGTCCGGACTGGTAACCGAAAACACCGACTCAACTCAACTCTCAACTCACTTTCTCAACCTTCTATGCAGTTTAATATGTGAGAGCGACGACGACTACCCGATTACATTTATTCCCCTGTCTAGTGTTCATCTATCTCTATCTCTTTCTCTCTCTCTTTCTCCCTCCTTGCTCCTTTCTCTCTTTCTTCTTCTGTACAACTTTCTGTTTAGGACCAGCAGCTACTGATGGAACTTTTGACGAATAATCAAACCACAATATATACATTAGGATTTTGACATTATACATGGATGGTATATATTATATATATACAATATATTGTACATTGTATCAAACTGCAGCAAGGACAGAAACGTATGCCGTGTCATTGGAAATTTGAATAATGAACCGGGCTCATAGTTTTGATCGTTTTTCCACAATTTTTCGACTATGCGTATAGTCGATAGTGTACACTGCACAGCTAACACAGAAGAAAACAAAAGACATGGATCAAGTCTTTCCCTAAAAATTTTGTACTCAAACCCAACAGAGATTTTAAGCTGCTAAAAATGTATTAGAATTTTATGCAGCACCACTACAAAACAGAGTCGAAAATTGACATTTTGAGATTTTTGAGAAGTACTTTTGTTATCATTTCTTCGGTTCAGACAAATGAGATGGAGGGATGAATATGGCCCTCCTGCATAATACTTAAATAGCTAAGGTCAAAGATATAAGCAAAACACAAAACATCAAAAAATATTTCGGGGTTTTCTAAATCATTTTGAAGAATAATATATTTCGGCCTCTGCATGGATCATCGCAGGGTAATTACTCAAAATCCGTAGCATATAAACTATGCCTGAGGCACTAATATGGGGTTTTTGTGCGGGTAACCGAAAAATAGTATCAATTACATTTTACTGCGTTTATAGTTTATACCCCGTTGTTATGCATTCCCTTTTTACATTCAATCATATATATGTCATATATTATATATTATATAATACACAATACACAGTAGTTTCAGTTAGAGATCTGCACGGTTCTGAATTTGAGAACCGTAGAACCGTCTAAAATGTTATCCAGAACCGTTCGGAACCGCGGT
>JAQGBH010000609.1:0-46569 GCA_034698265.1 Sminthurinus aureus
GTTCAGACAGGTGAAAACAGAATGAACTTTCTGACTGTACTAGTTACGGAGCTGTCTTCTCAACACGTTAATAAAGTTGAATAATAATAATAATAATAATTTGAGCTGAGATGAGATTATGTATGTAGTGTTGATAGTTGATTCCAAAATATTATAGAGAAACAAGAAGCAGAACGGAAGGAAAAAAAGATAGGAAATCCAAGATCGGGGATCAGGGATGAAGAGAAAAGGAGAAAATGGTACCTGTCTTTAGTTTGATGGCATGCTCAATGTTCAATGTTCTATTCGCATTCCGTTATGTTCCTTTTGATGGGATATTATTTGCTATCTTGAGCCATGCAAAGGACATTACCCAACATTTATTTATACTTACTACATCAAGTAAACGGTGAACAGTGAGGATCGGGATCCGCATTTCAAAATCCACAATCCACAATCCAATCCAATCCACACAGTGAGCAAAAAGGAACAAGGACGATGACTACGACGAAGGGGAATAAACCAATGAGACTTGAGACTTGAGACTCGAAACTGGAAAAAAGGAGAGACTCATGAGATGGAAGTGATATTAGTTTCTCCTCTTTCCTTTCCTCTCCTTATTCACAATAAGGAAATGATATTGAACTTTTTTCACCAGTCTAGATTCTAGATTCTATATTCTGTGTAGTCTAAAGTATACGAATGAATCCACTCTTCTTTCATCCTCTTGAATCCAACATGCAGAATCCAAAGATATACAAAATACATACAGCGACTAAGGAATGAACCAAGAAGGATGCGACCCATTCAAATTTGGATTCGGATTCGAATTCAGATTCAGATTCAGACTTGGATTCTTTGAGCTGAGTCGTCCGTCCTCCACTCTGAGCTGTGCAGAAACATTTTCACCCTAAAATATAAATGTTTTGTCATCTCCATCTACTTAATCTTATTCCGATATCCAATACATATTTAAGAAATGGCTCTCTTGTCTACATATTTTTCTTGTACTGGAGATTGGAGATTGGAGATGCAACTTTGAATATGGTCACGATGACTGGATCTGGATTCTGGATTTGGATCTGTATCTACATAAATCGCATACTTGGCTCACTGCTGATAGAACCAAGATTTGCTCGTCCTTTTCCTCCCTTTACACTCATGTTTAGTCTAGCTCCGCTTGTAGTGTGTAGTGTGTATAATAATGTTATGTAATGCTGTGTAATGTAATGTAACCCACCTTTCCTTCCTTTCTTCCTTTTCCTTCATTCTTCATCGAGCTTGCTTCGATACATATTTATCCATTTGTGGTAGTGGATGATTGTGATGAGCCTAGTCTCTAGTTGCTAGTTGCTAGTGCCTAGTTGCTAGTGCCTAGTCAGCAAACAAGAACCAACCACCAAGAGCCTGGATCCAGGAGCCAGCCATCAACTGAGTCCAAGAAAGCGAAATATTTGCATCCACCATCCAACCCGTCTAATACCTTTCCACTACATACATTATAAAAGACACTCTTGTGGGAAAAAACCCACCCACACTTTATTCATCTCCCTATATCTGTAAATTGTAAATGTGAATTCAAATACCCAGACCAGACCATTTCAGACTCGGAATATCCATCACTACAAATACCTATGTATGTACGGACATGGAGAAAGTGCACACTTTTACTTCTTGTTGACAAGGGCCAGAACCAGAGTCAGGATGAGCGTGAGTGGCATTTCTCCTTAAGTCGTCCTCTTCTTCTCTCTTCTCTCTTTGAAAATACATGTGCACTCGTCGTCATTGTTATGCATGTAAAATGTACATTGTAACATGTACATGGAAATAAATGTTAAATGTATGCACTACCAGCACAATTTATGCTTATAAAATCAGAATATGTACACACTACACACTGTCTATTGCGTATTTACTACTTACTCGTTGTTGTCATGTCACAGGATTTTACATTCTCCTCTAAACTCTAAATTCTAAACTCTAAACTCTAACCACCTTTTTGCTTTCTGTCTCCTTCTTTTCTTCTTTCTGGTCTCGTGGACAAAGCAGAAAGGAAAAGTCACGGGCAACATGTATGCACTTGGAAAACTGAGAAACAGTAAGTAAAATAGAAAGAGAAAGAGCTAAAAAAGAAGAGTAAAAAGTAAAATGTAAAGCTTATATACTCAAGACTCAAGTCAACTCTCTTTTATACCTTTAATCCAAATTCCAAATTCCAAACTCCAAATGTTTCAAAGTCCCTTCCCTAAAATGTTTTTGAATTCGGATCAAAAGTAAAAGAAAACGGATGGGGAAAAGACAGCGTCAGAGACAGAGACAGAAGCTCAAGATTCTCACTCTTGGATGAATTTATTTCTTTGGTTAAGTAAAATGAGGCAAGAAGATTTCTTCACCCTTTTCACCTAAAATCTAAAATATTTTAAAAACTACCACAAAGTTGTCGTCCTGAGTCAAAGTTGCGTAAGAGCTAAGTGCATGAAAATCATCATGCCTTTTCTAGTTTTGAGCTTTGAGCTTTGAGCTTTGAGCAGAAAGCAAAGGTAAAATGTATCTTTTTTTCATATTGCTCATTCATATTTGTAGAAAACGCACTAATTGTATAAGTATTTTTTTCCCCATTCCGTTTCACAACTTTATTTATCACTTTTGTCCAGTTCTAATTCCGAACAAAATGAAGATATCTGTCCCAAGTAAAAAGATGTGCCTTGTGTTTTTTGTCTCTTTGAATTTGAAGCAAAAAGTGAAATGTCTTTCGAAACTTTCCCTTTCTCTCTATCTATAAAACTTGTCTAGAATTTAGAGTGTAGAGTAGTGTCAAAAAGTCAAAGGAAAAGGGATAGACGCATAGAGACTACAGGCTAACTGCTAAACTCTTAGTATTTTATAATATTACTATTACGGACATTTTGCCTACTGGGAATTCACCATTTTTTCACAGCACGTCACAAGCCACAACCAATCCTCATTTGTGTACTTTTACCCCTGTACACTATACGCTGTACATTTTACTTGGATATTTATAAATGTACACGGAGATTCTGGATTCTGCAGGAAATCAATATATCATGTTATACATGTACGAGTGAGGAAATTTTTCTTATACATAATACAGATGTAGGCTTAGAAAGTACTTTGTGACTTGTGATGCTGATGGTTGATATAAATTTGTATCATATTATGCATAGACAGGATTTGGATTTGGAAGGACGAAGGACGACAAGGATGATGACGCTGTGTTCACAGCTCATACTGATGTGAGCGTGAATGTGTTGGTTGTCGGATGCTAGATTTTTGGGACGTTCAGTGTTCAAATTTAGACTATTTTCCATCCATTCCTGTATGCTGTATGTAGTATGTAGGAGAATGAAATTGTTGTCTGAAAAATCTAACATGTAACATCTAATGCCTAACCCTTTGGCTCTCTCTCACATCAAATTTCACTCCACCACACTAAACTCTAAACTCTAAAATCATCCTCTAAATCCTTCTTCTTCCATATTTCTTCTCACACCTCCGCTACAATCATCATCACGGACCTTTCCCTTTTCCCACTTTCTACATTATGCATTATGCACCCTGTCCCCTCACCTTTTTGACATGAAATCCCAAAATCTTCCATTACATGCTACATCCTTTCACTGGCTTGGATTATGGAACATGGAACAAGGAAAAGGGAAGAAGGTACAAACCTTTTATCGTACATTCCCGTTTCACCTTGTACAACTGTACAACTGTACAAGATACGGAGAAAATGTTAACATCTTTACCAAGTCCACGCTCCGTACAACATACATTTACATCATAACCCTCCCGTTTTATTTTGTAATGATAAAGCAGATTTTAGGACTCCAAATTTATCTTTATTGATGACTAAAAAGCATTTTATTGACTTGATGAAACATGAAAATTATGTAATATTTTGATGATCAAGGATTCTCCATGCTCCATGCTCAATGTTAGATCTAAATTTGAGGAGCTGTAAACTGTAAACAATCCACTTAATAGTTTATAGCGTCTGTGGTCTGTATTATTATACATATTATGACTCAAGAAACATGGTGCATGAAGACAGAGTATGGAGTATGGAGTAGGGAGTGTGATGGATTAAAGTTGGTAGCGTATGTTGAATATTGAGCGTCTTTGATTTTTGATTGACAGATTAAAAGTGCCCGAGGAATAATTTGAAAAGAGGTAGAGGAAATTCAGATTCAGATTCAAGACAAATGGAGTGTTGAGCATTGAGCATTGAGCTTTGAACATTGAATGTTGAATACGTAATAAATAATCATCTGCACAACACAGACTTACAACTCGTATACATTTTGTGCATATACCTTTGATACTTGAGACTTGGTCTCTGAGCTCTGAGATTTGAGATTTGAGACTGGAGCTTCTGGTCAATGTTTTCATTTGATTTGATTTGATTTTAGATGGAGATGAAGATCAAGTTGATCAAGTATCAAGTATCAAGTTGTTAATCATTTTTTGTACATGTGTTTTGTAATTTTAAATGAAGCAGAAGCTATTAAAAAATAATTATCCATCCTCTCTGTCTTCTACTGTTTCAAGTTTAAAACTTCGAGTTTTTTATCCTCTCTTCAGTTTATTGTTCCCGTAAGAATAAGATGCATCTTAATTCTCAATACTCAATCCTCAATGCTCAATGCTCAAGTCTCAAGTCTTGCTACTCGCTACTTAATTTAGACATGATCGCCTGCCCTCACAATCATCCCGTCTTTCAGAGCATCTTAAAGTCTTCATACTTCATAATACTTCATAGCTCTGCAGTCCATAGCAAGTACGTACCATGGACATTTGGACTCAACAAAACTTTTATCTTGAGCAAAAACAAGAACAACATGAACTACAAACTACAACAGTGAGAGAGATTATCGTCTATGGTCCATGTCGTGATACAAATTGATATCGATAGCATACATATCTACTGTGATTATTGGTTGGAAAAATGCATGATAAATTATAGAGAATTTATTTGGAGCTCGATTGCTACACGATTGTCTACAACTTGGAAATTGATTGTAAATAAGAATATCAAGAGAATATCGGTATATCACAATTCATTATACATTTTCCATCTCTCTCTCTCATGTGGACAACACGACCATGACTGCGAAGACTGAGAAGACTGAAGACGTGAGTGGTTGAGAGAGTGTTGCCTGGTGGTATTATCTACATATAATTATTTTATATCCGATATCCATCTGTATTTTGGAATTTTACGTCAAGATATTATGTAGAATGTAGATGAATTTCATACATGTACGTTTTGTACATGTGTATTATTAATACCGTAGATGAAGATGTAAAGTCGTAAGTCGTGCGAGTACCTATAGATATTTAATCTGATGCAGATAAGTAGAATTTAGAAGCTAGATAGAATTTGCCATGCTTGACATGTTGGAATAATTTATTAACAAATCAATCCCGAATCAAGAGTCTGTAGAATCCACTTCCAAACTCTTGTACTATAGAATACAGAATACCGGGATTGTGCATAAAATGTTATGAGTTATGACTTATGAAGATGAGCTGTGTGTTTGACAAAATGCCTATATCCCGATGAAGAACGTTCGTCTATTAGACGTCATATTTCGTCAGCCTGACGTTTACGACGTCAGCAGGACGTTTGAAGACGTCTACTAGACGAACGTTCTTCATTGGGATCCTATATCGAATGTATACATGTTTCGAATGTAAGAAATATTGTGTAAAAAATTTGACGAAAATTACCTGTAAAATACTGTAAAATGTTCTCAGCTCTACAAATCACATGTCTAAATCATACAACAAAAATCAAGTATATTTATTTTCATTTAATTTCTCCCAATTCAACGGTTTTGTGTTTGATGTTTGATGTCTACATTTAAATGATGAATTATATCATTTAAAATTTCTTTTGTTGGGTATTCGTCCATAAATATTTGTATGCATTTTCTTTCAAGTGGTTGATTATCTTTGATTTTCCTTTCCCTTTCCCCAGTTTAATTTGAGTCTTGAGTCTTGAGTCTTGTGAGATTCATCTTGAGACTCAAAGCTCAAAGCTCAAGACACAAGAGTCAAAATTTTTCGCAGAACTTGGATGTTGAAACAGACTCTTAAACCCGGGTAGATTGAACCAATTTAAGTAAACTATGAAATACGTGTCCGTTGTCTCTCAATTCTCAATATGTGGATACCAATACAAAATGCATACGCATATGCATGTATAGGTGAAATGGCATTGGAAACAATGAAATTGATGGACAAGTACTGTGCTGTGTCTTGTACATTGTTTCTACTGAGACATAATAATGTTTACAAAGTCGATAGTCTAGACTCTAGAGTCTGGAGTGCAGAATCTAGAATCTAGAATCTAGAGACGATTCGAGACTCGAGACTCAAGAGTCATGGAAATGAGTAATGTATGAAATTTATGGTTGCAAAGAAATCAAACGTATGTTTACTCAACTAATCAACATGTTTGTCTTGCAATTGTAATCGTGAAGTCAGGGAGTCAGCCAGTCCGCCAGGTTTTTCCCCTATTCCCCAAAGTAAAACTTGTTCCTTTTCTCAAGTTGTGCTCGATGCTTGGTGATTGGTGAGCTGTATACAAATTTTCCGTCTATATTTATTGTTCTCTGGAATTAGATCGTGTATGCTCAGCGCTCAGTGTTCAATGTTCAATGTGTAGGAATTGGTTTGAATGCTGGATTACTTTATTCCAAGTCATTTTCTACATCCAGAATCCAGATATTCTGTGAATACCTGGAGACCCCGAGAATACGAACAAAGTCTTTGTCATTCCTCATTCCATACAATTTTATTTATTCCACCGTGAGTTTATTTTACTTTGTCTGTAGACTGTAGACTGTAGAAACTAGAAAGCGGAGAAATGTGTACAAGATATAAGATATAAGTGTATTCACATACACTACAAATTTATGTAGTTAAAATTACGTATTACGTTTGCGGATTTTAGAACCAGCATTTTCTCCTCCTTCTCCATTGATTCTCTCCGTCTTTCTGATGTTGTAAAGGTAGTTCATGCTGAATGTGTATAGTGTATAATGTATAACGACCCACAAAGAGAAAGAATGGCTTGGAATTTTTAAGAACGAGAAACCAGACGGAACACGAAGAAGATGAAAGGGAAAGGAAAAGTCATGGTTATTATTATTATGTTCACTGCTTGTTGTTTTGCATGAGGCGCTCTGCATTGTATAACATACAAAACACAAAACACATACGCAAGATGCAAGAGCATATTTTTATTTGTAACGCAGTTTGTAATACTTTGCTAAATACTATAAGTTATAAGTACCAAAGTTCAGTTTTCGATTATACGTAATATTTTGGTTTATACTAGTGTATAAAACATGGGTATTAGAAATTTTACGTGTATTTTATATGTATGTAATGTAAATGATAGTAAAATATAAAATACAAGAACTTTTCTCTCCTTACTTTTCACGACGTATATAAACCTACTGAGAATTCTGCATTTTAATATGTATGATTTTATACTACTGAGAATTCTTATAAATAAATGTGTGTAAATAGAATGTGGAGTGACTTTGAGAGTTGAGAGTTAGAGTAGAATCTAGAATCTAGAATCTAGAATTTACTTGATGAAAAAATTTCCTTGACAAAAGCATTTCAATATTATCCTCAAGAAGAAAAACGAAAACGTTAGGAGAAAGAATAAAGAGTAAAGAGGAAAGAGTGCTGGATGCTGGATGCTGGAGAGTAGGAGAAGAAAGAGAAACCCGAGTTTTCTGTCACAGAATACTACTTCAATTTGCATCACATTTTCTCAGCAACTCTGCTGCGTGTGATATATCCAAATATCCAAAAAGAACTGGGCTTCTTCCTTTCAACTTTATACCCTTATAATGAATACATATGACATACCATATACCATATGTATGCTCATGTATTTACACTTACGCATGTATTTCTCTTATTCCTTGTCCTTACATATGTCTTGTGTCCTTGTCGTCATTCTACATTACAGCTTCTCCTAACTAGACTCTCGACTCTAGACTCTAGATTCTACTTGGAGAGGAGAGAGGACAAAAAGAAAAGAAAATGATGATGACAGGGAAAAGAAGACAAAGAGGAAAGGGAAAACAAAGTAAAAGTAAGTACAAAGTACGGTTGTTGTAAAGTGAAGAGTGCAGAATGTAAAATGCAAAATGCAAAATGGTGGAAGCACATTTCAAGACAAATAAGAGAAGATCAAGTCAAAGATCTAAAGATCCAAATACCAGTAACTAGTAGCTCGTAAGTACGTAGAAAGTAAAGTAGAAATACATCTGTCTCAAGCCTCAAGTCTACAGTCTACAGCCAGTCTCTTAGTTTCGCACTCTTCTTTTCATCTCTTCTTTCTCATTTGTACACACTACACACACTGCAAACCGTAAACAAAGATCTTGATTTCAAATTTCAAATTTGAAGAAACACACACGATCACATTCACTTTATATCGTTTATTATTTCTTGTTCCTTCAACAAACGCCTGTAGTCTTTTGTAATTCAACCCTTTTCATATCCTGTTATTTTACTAGATTAGTATGTATTCTTATTGTAATTATTTACAATCAATCGCCAATTTAATCCTCAAAATACAAAAGAAAAAAATCCTAGGTGTAAATGAATGACAAAATATGATGTTCTCAAAAGTTTTTCAAAATTTTATAAATCATAACATTTTCTTTCCTTGTATTTGTTCTTTACCTTTCCTTAAATTTCCCGTTGACTTCCCACTCTCCACATTCTATAGACTTTCTCGTTAGACTATTTTTCAACTTTTTACTCGTATTCTAGAAATACTCATCGAGTCTGCTTTCTTTCATTATTTAATAAGACGTCTGTGTTTTGCTACCTGATTTCAAACCTCTTTAGAATCATTGACTGTGATTTCAAAAACTGAAAAAAGAAAAGGAAAGTAATGAAAGAGAAACAGTGAGAGTCTGTGTTTGTAAAATGTAAAAAACCCAAAGGAAAGGAAAAATTTGTAGTGGTGATGATATAATGATTATGATAATGAGGATGGAAATAAGAGTTGAGATATTCATTAGAATTTTTTTTTAGAAAAAAGATATTCATGATAAAATAAGACGTAATAAAGAAGAAGACTTTCTTTCCTTCTCAGTTATTATTATGTTTTTACGTCATAATATTATATGTATATGAGACTTATGGCTTATGAATTCGTGGATCTTGGATCTTGGAAATTAATGATGAGAGGAGGAAACACTACACATTTCATCTATATAATACATACATGTGTTTTATACACCAATTTATGACCGTACATGTACAATGCACAGGCTTAGTTTCTGGTCAGAGAAAAAATAATGAGATACAGCGACTTTTACTTTGACATTCACACTGTACTCGTTGATTCAGCTTGTTTGTTGTTTGTTTACATTTTACGTGGGGAGGCAAATGAGGGAAAACAAGAAGCGAGCAGGTATAGAAAACAGCAAGTAGAAAATCTGTAGGGTTTACCTACAGATTACACAGAATCGTATATCTTAAAATATTGCAGGCTACAGCCTACAACATGTATAAATTATGATGATGATGAATACATATTGCCCATGTTATTCAGCATATTTTTCACTTTTCAGTTTTCAAGTCACAGCAACTTATTAGGAGAATTTTCAATTTTCAAAGCTAGCTCATGCGATTTCATGATAAAATTACTGAATGAAAAATCAAAAGTAAAAAATATTTTTTTTATGCTATATTATACTTTTATAATGAATTTAATGAGCAGATTTTTCCCTAGCACAAGAGAGCAGAGAAGATCTTGTGATTTTAGATTTTAGACTTGAAACTTGAAACCGAATAACTTTATCCAACCCAATAACCAAGAATATTGTATCTACTATCTACACGACATTCTTGTGTCAAGAACTCGAGACTCTTGGTTAAAAAAATATCATATTATTTATCTACGCCATATAATATTGTCCAAGATCCAAAAGTAGCCTTTCGCCAATGACTACCGACTGCCGACAAATTACATCCACATCTTGATTCAAAAACATTATATAATAAAATATATAATATATATCATTTTATTCATTATACATAAACATCAAACATATTTTGGCCTTATAATTTAGATGAGGATCCCTTTAGAGCATAAATTGTAACGTGAGAAGCCGTCGTTATCGTTACGTCTCATCTACACATTTGCAGTGGTCAGATTTAATAAGTATTTTGTCTGCTCATTCTTTCAATCATTATTGCATATTCCTTACGCAATACAATGTTTAATGATGAGTTTAAAAAATAAAATGAAATTTTATACTGGTAACTTTTGTACTTAAAAATCCAGAACTAATGACTGTAGAAATATAAAACCTGTTTTATTTTATTTTTCTGTACTCGTGTATTCACACAATGTTAAAAAACTACCGAGAAGTCCTTGATTTTATTGCACCAAAATCAAGTTCCCGGGATCCAAAAAAATCCAAGATCCAAGACATACCAAAAGTCAATTTAGTTAATCTTAATTGAGTTTCTTTTTAATTTTACTTGTTTTGTTTGTGTAGTTTAGTCTTAATTAAGTATATATTTAAGTGTGCATTAACTACTTGTTTGTTATTCAATTAGTAAAGCTGAAAATTGTGAACCATATTTAAAATGTCGCTTGTTCCACGAGGAGGTTAGACAAAAACAAAAAACAAAAATAATAATTATTATTTTTACTACTATTTAACTAACTATAGTTATTTCATACACATTTTTTGATGGATGGGAACGAGCGATACATATTATTATAGCATTAAATGTTTTGTATAATATTGTTTAGCGTCAAGGTTTCACAATTTACAATAGTCTTATAATTTACTTATTTTAGGGATGGCGAGAACATTTTATTATAAAATGATTAAAGATCAAGAGTTACGAAATATGGACAAATCTGAGGTAATCACATTCCCACATTTTTATAATTAAATGGCATAATTTGCTAAGTGAACTGTGATGAAAAGAATTTTAATGATACATCAAAAATCAAAAATGTTCAGCCTTAATCTTTATAAATATATTATTATGTGCTTAAAGTTCTTGTGTATCTCTGTGTCTACTCTCGTGTCTAATTTATAGTAAAGGATAAAAGCCAAAAGTTAATAGTTAATGGACAGGAAAAGACCATGATTTTTCAATAATAATCTAGAATCTGGAATCTAGAATAAGAGACTGATAAGAAATGATTGATTAGAGTTTAGAGTAGATGAAAAAAAATAATTATTATTATTATTATTTTTACTTAAACCTTTGTGAAAAAATATTATAGTAGTAGGATACTGAAAAATGTGGCTTATAATATTCGTTTTCTCACGAAACAAAATAAACCAAAGGTTTTATAAAGAATAAAGACAGAGAGAAAGAGAAAATAGGTAGAAAAAAATGGCGTGAAGTGAAGCCATTTGAGATTTAATCAAACCCATTCAGAATTAATTAGTAAATCATTTCATAAATTAAGACGATGAAGTATCAAACTTGAAAACTTGAAAATTGAATTGATAAGATTAGCACACCACGCAGATGGATGATGATGATACTTGGGACTTGGAAATGATAATAATAATAATATGATCTATGGATAATATAATATAATGGATGGTGTTCTAGCTCTAGTATTTATGTATTTGTGTACATATTTTTAACCTTATAATAATATTATTATGTTTTGCACAATGTACTATGCACAATGTTAAATTTCAGTGTATTTTACCTGCCTAACATATGTACATATAGTATCTGGTTTTAATCCTAATAATAATAATAATAGAAGTAGAAAAATCTCTACATACTAGATTTTCTAGACAAGAAGACTCTTTTGTGGATTAATGAAATGAAATTTCTTGGTTGGCGTTAATATTTAATGAACGACACACCCTGAATGAAATGAACAAAAACAGAATGAATGAGCTCTTCCTGATCACTGCACGGCTCTGCTCTGCTCTGTGATATACACCATACATCTATAAATGTGTGTGTGTGTGTATATTTGAGTGTGTGTTCAGGGCTCTTTGTCTAATTTGTTAATCGCTCTTATGAGGAAATGAGAATTGATGTAGGAAAGAGAGAGAGAGTGAGTGAGTGAATAGCATGACTACAACTCATCATTTTCATCAACCCTTTTCTCCTCATTGGACTCCTATTAGAGTCTACAGTCTGCATTCTCGGTATGAATACATGAGTGCATGAGTTTGTGCAGTGTGTGTTCCTTGTTCCTTGTTTCTATTGGAGAGAGTAAGAGTAAGAGAGTGTGTGTAGATACCATTAAACATTAAACACATCAAAAGCTAGGAACTAGGAGTTGGGACTGACTACCTTTTCTCTTATCCCAAATGCCAAATATTTTGATTTTCTATTTAGAGTCATTTTCATTTTCATTCCTTTTCGCTTTCCTACTTTGGACTACATTATTACATTAAATATAAATGTGATTAGTAGTCCAGAGTCCGGAGTCCTGATTCCTGATAGTTGATAGTATTACGTTGATATTTACTTTCCAGTACACTGTAGTCAATAGTCAGTAGTCACCACAAAATATTCTTCCTCCTTGTACTTTCTACATTCTACAATTTACCAGTTACACACGAAAAGTTCAATGTTGTTGGAAAACAGAAAACAGTAAAGTCGGAAAATCAAATATCAAATTAGGGTATTAAACACGCTGATTCAATTTTGACATTTTATACTGTGAACTTTTAATATGATGGCAAATGGTAAAACAACAAGAAGAATGAACATTTATTTCTCCTTTCTCGGTTCTCTTCTTTAGGATTCAGGAGATTAAAAAGCTCACACCACATGGATAATTTATCATAATGAAAGTATTTACGGTATTGAATATACTATTTTAAAGATCATTTATTATTTCTCTTCTCAATACGTATTGCAGCTATAAATCCGCAAGGATAAACTATAGCATAGCTCGGTTTAATTACAATATTATTCATATGAGGCGTTCTAAACATTCTTACAACTATAGGTAGTCGTTTTATAGTTTACTATTTAAAATATGTTTTAAAAGTAAGTAAACGTGATCAATCAAAATAAAATTAGATTTTTAGACTAGAAAATAAAAGAATAGAATAGAATAGAATTTTGTTAATACTTAATACAGTATTTTGTAATAAACAAAAAGATTCTGTTTTTTGCTTTTCAATTATTATTCTTATTATTTTTATAAGAGTATAATATAGAAAGGGTGAAGTATTACATAAAATTTTCTTGACAGAAGAATAAAGATATAAAGGCTATTTGTGTAAAAAATATAAAAGTGAAGAAATATCTATGTATATTGTATACTGAGGTGCATTCAACCCGAAGAATATAATAAAGAGAAAAGGAGGGAAAAGAGAAAATTCGGTAGAAGAAAAACAGAGAAACTTGCTTATTAAAGATTCTTAAATTGCTGATGTTGAATTTGGGTTTCGTGCTTGTGCTCGTGCTGGCTCTAGATTTCATCTCATTACATACACTTGATAGCAGACTGTTTTAGCTCCATGAGATTTTCACAAGTTGTATAAGTATATTGTATGCTGGATACTGTGTGTTATGTGTTGTATGCAGTGGGATAAATTTGGTTGGCTTTGATTCACATAAAGTACAATTTAGAAGGATAATCCATCAATTAAGCTTGATAGGTATTGCGGCAAATCCAGAATCCAGGGAAGGGGTGAAAGAGAAAGGGAACCACAGGAAGAAAGGACCAAAGAAAGAATGAACGAAAGAGTGAA
This sequence comes from Sminthurinus aureus, assembly GCA_034698265.1. Classification (NCBI taxonomy): domain Eukaryota; kingdom Metazoa; phylum Arthropoda; class Collembola; order Symphypleona; family Katiannidae; genus Sminthurinus; species Sminthurinus aureus. The sequence goes on from JAQGBH010000609.1 coordinate 13,752, forward strand.
AGAAAGAAAGAAGGATGGTTTGGGAATCGGGAAAAAATAAAGACGGCCAAAGCAAGTGTAAGCACTGAGCTTTTCTTTCCTACACACTGCACTCATATACACAATACACATGCACACAGGTTCTGTATTTTGTAATATCCTAACTCCTAACCCCGTCGGTTTGATATTAGGTATTAGCCATAATGTATATGTGCATAATATAATAATATTCGTATTCGCATACATAACTCCATTCTACATTATATACTACTTCTACTGTTTTCACTCTACTGTCTATACTCTGTACTCTGTACACATGAAATATCATAGTTAAACGTAAAACTGTTTTATTTTTTTGGTGGATAGGCTCTAGACTCCGACTCTTAGTCGTTTGAATGTTATATAATGATGATGTTGATGATAAGGTTTCTTATTCAACTCTAATATTAAAGCTATATGAATGGAGACTGGAATTCGGGTGATGTTCAATGTTCACTGTTCATCCTTTCACTAGTACTTATGATGATGTGTAAAACCAAAAACCAAGAGTAGGATTTTAATATATTCTTTCGAAACCAAACCAAAACCAACAAAGGAAGACAGTTTGGAAAAAATTCTCACACAAGATGAGGAAACAAACTCCTGCCATCCTTTGAAATAAAGGATTTAGGGAGATTTGAGTTTAAAAATGTGTGTTTTCCCCCTGCCTTTCCCTTTCCTCTTTCTTCAAAGAAAATAAAACTGTATGAGGTATGAGGTATGAGGTATGAGGCATGGCGGTAGCCTTAGCTCTATCTAGTATGTATAATATCTAGTGTCTAGTTAAAGAGTAGTGATATTTTGTTTGTAGGTTGTAGAGTAAAGAAGAAAGTAGGTGGTTGTAGTTTGTAGTGTAAAATGGGAATAGAAAAAAAAGATGAAAGTATCTAGATACTTTAGGGATGGAATGAAATCAATAGGAAGGTTTGGAATAAGCAGAGGGTGTTATATTATTGATCTCCTTGCGAAATTCGTAATCAATCAAAATCATATACAAAAGACGGCAAGATTGATCCGACCTAGGTAGCCGAGCTGAGTTGAGTTGAGCTGAACTGAACTGAACTGAAGGTAGTAGGAAGTAGGCATAAGGTAGATCGACCTCCGGTAAGGTACAGCAACGTATGCCAATGCCAATACCAGTGCCAACATATTATGTACATCCGATATCCGATTCAATTTAAGTTTAGAGCATCTAATGATTTCATCTTTGTGAGCCCAGCAACACAAAACACAACACACCGAAGCAACGCAACCTTGCGTATTTTATAGGTACATTTTACATTGTACATTCATATCACTAAAGTAATCATGTTTTGACTCTCCTTCACCATTACACAAGTCTGATACAAATTTTGGACATTACTTTTACATTTTACATTGTACATTTTATAATATTATAGTCAAACTTATTGTCAGAATTGAATATTGCTCCTCTCTACTCTATACTCTATGTGTATGTTATTTTAAAAGGGATTCTGCATAAAGGTAAACATGAAAATTTTCCATCGCTACAATAAGCTTGGTGCACATTTTTTATCGTGCCAAGTCATGTTGATGCTGATCTGTTTTGCATCTTGAGTTTTGAGTATTGGGCATCCGGCATTGAGTAACATCTTTTACTTGTATCCATTATGCATTATCCATTTATGTCTCCTTCCATGTTCCGTGTTCCATATTCGTGGAAATGGTGGTAGTAAGTGGGAAAATGGTAAACAGTAACTAGTCAAGTAAGAATAAAAGGAGTGAAAACTGCGTTGTGAGTTGTAAATAGTAAATAGTTATCATAAAGTTTATATTCACGACTTAGCGAGAAAAAGGACTAAAAAGTCAAATAATATTTGTGGACGATAGATAAATGTGACAGATGTAGGTAGGAAAAGACCTTGTTCTTTCTCTTCTTCTTCCTTGTTGTAGTTGTTGTAGTCGTCGTCAACATGCTCATTCTCATCCTCTTTTATACAAATAGATTGATAGAGAGATGGGCGAGGATGGAGAATGGAGTCAAATAGAATAAAATAACATGTATACGTGTTCACTGTACACTGTACACATGTGCTTACAACAGAGAACGGAGAACAGAGGTGGTACACAATCTATAATGTACAATGTACAAAGCACAGTTTATGTATGGATGGTGAAAATCTGATTTCACCTCATTCCTCTTTGTAGGAAAACGCATCATGAGAAATATTGTTCATGTATATTGTGAATTGTGTATGATACAGAGTGCAGAGTACAAAGTATAGGGAAAGTTTACAGTGTACACTGTGCACTGTTAAAGCTTTAGTTGCTCTGAATCCCATCACATCACATCACACATCTGCCATACCAACCAATACGTATGTACTTACACATTACATATTACGTATTACCTTTTACACATCTTCTCTCTCTCTCTTTACTCTTCCAGCTCCGGAAAGTGGGTTCGTCGAAAAATCGGAGTGAAAGAGAAAGAAAATTGGATGAAAGCATTGCATAGTAAGCATGTACACACAATCACAATCACACGTTCACACAACACACACACACATTTGAATTGGAATGGAATGAAAGTGAAGCGTCCTCCTTATTGTCGTATTCCGTCAACTCAACTCAACTCAGCCAGTTGGCCCAAGAAGTCTATATAGTTTATAATACAAGTGCTATGTATTATATGTCGACTCTAGACTTTAGGCTGTAGACTGTAGACGCACATTATTTATATCACTTATAATATCTATGGATACCTAACAGCTAACAGTACTGTCGAAGTCATAGTCGTATTCAACTCAAGTCTCAAGTCACAGAGTGTAAATGTGTACATTGGAACAAGAAAGAGAGAAAGAGAGAGAAGCGATATGTGTGCATGTGTGTGAATACATAACACAAATATATATATATGAATGTAATCTTCTCGTAGGTATCCAACATCCAACTAAAAGAGACAAGTATCCATCGTCTTCCTCTTCTTTTTCTTCTTCTTGAGGTAGTAAAAGTATTATTATTGGAGTATTCGAGTATTGGAGGAAGAGGATGGAAATGAAGAAGAAAGAATGAAAGAAAGAACTCTCGAGATGTATTTTCAGATGTATTCATGTGTAACCTGTGTATGTGAGTGTGTGTGTGTATGTGTGGCGCGTGAATGCAAATCGAAGCGATACACTTTTCTTCACAAAGAATAAAGAATAAAAAGAAAAAAGGTACATACGTATCTCTGTGTATTGAGTATGTGCTCATGTGCACATTAGCTTTCTATTTTCTATATTCTGCACACTCAATTCTCTCTCTCTCGCACATACACAATGTGTCACTTACAGAACCAATGTATTCTGTTCTATTCCAGTGTCTAGGTTCTAGTATCTAGTATCTAGTGTCGAATTTATTTATTAGATTCTTCTCTTTGTATTTCTTTTTTATATTGAATTCCAACTGCAAATTACGACTTTGTCGCCATTTTGAATTTGTAATCTAAACCAATGTTTGTACACTGATGTGTCTCTGTGTGTGGATGTGAATGTATGTGGTTTATCTTGAGCCCATTTCTTTTCATCTCATCTCATCTCATTTCTTCCTTCCTCTTCTTTCTTCTTCTCCTCCTCGATACTCGATACTCGATAGTTTATGTGCTATAGGTACAACTTAGAATTCACATGTATCTGTAGATGCTACATTGTATATTTTATATACTTAAGTACAAGATGAATAAGGCATCCTAGAATTTTTTATAGTGGATAATAAACATTACATGCATACTTTTTATTTTATTTCATTCCCATTCTTTACCTTTCCTCCATAGTCCATAGTCCATAGCGGAAGAGGACAAGAAGAACAAGAAGAAGAAATAAATAAGTAAATACGTACATGTGCATAAATAAATAAAATTGATAATGGGAAAATACCGTAGACTGTAGACCGAAGACATGTGTGTAAAATACTATTTTATATTGTATAATGTACAGCGTACAGGACATTTGTACAAGTATCTTATTGTACTTATTATTCAAGAGATCCGATTTGGTTTTGGTTTTGGTTTACTTTCGTCATACAATATGCATTATGTATTGTAAATTGTAAATAGTAATAGATAGTTTGAAGTTTGAAGATTCAAGATACGTGTATTTTATTTGTTGACAATATCAGTCCTCTCAATTCTCAATAATAAGAATTTTCATCAATTTGGAAAGCTTTATTTGATATTATGTAAATGTATCGAGGATCTAGGATCTACGGTGATATTATCGAGACACGTATGCATACAGTATACACCCGAGGACTGGATTACCTTGACGATTCTATGCACATATTCTTATTAAAATTTCCTCCTTTCTTTCTTTCCTCTACTCTCTACTCTACTCGCTTCATTTTCACCATCGTCCCCTTTTGAATTTTAATGCATTTCTTGATTAGTTTATTAAATCTAGCATCTATATTATTCACTGCTCAGTTTTTTTATGTGTTTGAATATGTAGATTGTAGAGTGTACATGATACATGAGTGTAGAGTGTAGAGTAGTGTTAGTAGATGTTGGACAAAGTGAGGAAAATATTTTGATAATGATAATGTGATAAAGATGAAGAAGAGGAAGGATGAAGTATGAAGTATGAGAAAAAACAAATGATTCTTTCAGAGTTTTAATACTATGATAAAGATAAGGAGAGGGAGAGGGAGAAAGAGTTAGGCGATGGCCAAAGGGCCCATTTAAGGAGAGAGGAGACGCAGAGAGGAGTTTGGTCAGTTGAAATCTAGAATGTAAATGTATGCATCAGAAGATATACGTATTACAGATGTGCATGGATGTATGTGAGTGTATGTTGTGTGTGTGTGTGTTAGTAAGATGAATGAAGTAATGAGAAAGGATTGATGGTCAGGTGGGATATTAAGATCATAAGATGAGTAGGTAAGGAAAAGTTTAGAGTTTAGAGTTTAGAGTATAGAGTTTAGAGTATGGAATATGAAGAGGAGAGGAGAGGGAACAGCAGGGTCTTTTTATTGAGCTATCGTTGATATGCTAATGATCTTGAAGATCTCGACTTAATTGATGCAGGCTTGGAGTATAATTGCTGTACTTTGAGTCTTGAGTTTGGAGTGGAGTCTAGAGTCGAGTTGAGAGTTGAGAGAACAATCTTGAAGGTCAACGTAGAACGTAAAAGATAGAAGGTAGAAGGTAGAAAAACGTAGAGAAAAGAAGGGAATGAAGCATTATAGCTTCGATTTCATGACCGTATAATTATTATCTCTGAATTATTTTTAAGTACAATTAGGCTTTTTTTCTGTGTGCTACGGGTTTATGATAGCCACTGGCGGAGTTGTGATTCAAGAGTCTTTTTCATCCTTCTCCTTTATCCTATCTTCCCTCTTTAAACTCTGTCCAATGTCCAACGTACCAGGTAACGTGTAGATTGTACATGCATATTTGCATGTTTTTTACCCATACCAAAGTGATTACAGATTACAGAGGACAGGAACATTTGTGTTTTGTATTTTGTACATCTATCCATAATACATCATACCACCACTACATAAGTACACTTGGATTTATACTGTCGCAAGTCTAAAATCTAAAGAATGTAAATTTGTATTCTCCTGAGAATTTAATGCATAGGTACGACAGTCCAGAGTCCAGACTCTTCTTTTTGTCTTCATTATCATCACCATCATTATCATCACCCTGAGCTTTGGTAAAGTCTACGGACGGACTGAGATGAAAATGAAAATGAAAACGGAGGAGAACTGGACTGAGTAAAAAAAATGTTTTTAATTTCTTGGTCATTATGACTGCGTTAGATAGAAAGATAGATAGATGGATGGATGGATGGTTGGTTGGATGGGAGTTGGAAAAGTTGAGTTAGTTGATAAGATGCTTTTTACTTGTTACTTGTTAGTGGGAGTCGGATACAAGACAGACACTCTTGTTATTGCTCGACTAATAATTAGCACCAACTGTCTGTACGTTTCTCTCTCGGTTTGGTGTGTCTACTCTGTGTTTCCTATTTCTACCCTCTTTATTTTTTCCTTCTTTTTCTTTGTACTCTGTCCTACTTCTTCTTCCTTTTCGTTATTTTGTATGTACATACAAAATATACATACGATAGGTTTGTACATGGAAAAGGGCATTTTACTGTACTGTATATATACGGTTGAACACCAAATTTCAAATAGTGTAATTTGATTTAGAACTGTAGTGTGCAATATGCACGTTGTTGTGGATGTACATGTTTTTATAGTCCGTATTTTGAATCTTGTATGTGTGCTGCAAACTATTGTTAAAATGTGTAATACACTTGTACACTCACACTATGCTCTTTGCTCAACCTTATGCATGTATTGTGTGTTGTGGATGTTGTATCTGTTTAGTTCACCTGCCAATGCCAATGCCAACCGTTCAATGTTCAATGTTCAATGCTCAATGTACAATTTAATGCAGTCCTTTCTTTGTCTTGTTACTCTCCCTTTTATAAATATAATGTACAATTCTTCCATTCTCCAATTCTTCAAGTCTCGAGTATATATAAAAAATATAAATAGGATGAACACTGAACACTGTCTTGAATCTTGAAAGTCTGTCTCACCAAAAAACCGTTGTTTTTATCTTTGTCCATGTTCCATGTCTCTTGTCTTGCCTTGTCTTGTCTTCGTTTTGAAATAATTACTAGGAACAAATTGACAAGGGAGCCTGAAGACAAGAGCGTCTTTTTCTCTTCTCTATTCTCCTCTTTTCATTCTTTTTTATATAATCCGCACGCACCACTAGGCACTAGATACTAGATACTAGACACTAGATTTTTAAAATGTCCTCGAGTAAAAATAGAGATAAAAAATTGTGTCCATGTCGATGTCTCCAATTTTAAAGAGAGACAAGAGAAGACGCAAAATAAAAAAAAAGAAATGGAAAAACACATAAAGAGGAAGAGACAAAGAAAAGGGGAAAGTAGTCAACACTAATAATAATTGTGAAATTGCTCCTTGTTTTCACCTGTCCTCAATTTTCAATTTAGAACAAAGATTTCTCCATTCTACAGCATTATTTTTAACCAGTTACCGTTTGAACACACTTTTTGCTCATACTCATGAATTTCAGCCGGGAGTCAAAGTATAATAAAGACGAATCGTGTAAACAAATATCTAGAATCTAGAATCTAGAAAACTAGGAACGGTATTAGGATAAAATTTGCCTGTTTATTTTCAATTATTTTTGTAAACAGTAAACAGGCAGAGAGAGAACCATCGTAACAGCTTAACTTTTTCCTATTATTATTGATTATTGACCATTCATAATTTATAAATCTTGAATAAGTAATAGATTTAGAGTTTGAGTAATATTCATTTTTGTGTAGGATATTTTAAGTAAATGGATTGAATTTTGCGGTGCATTTTAAATTATTTTAGATTTTAGTACATTTTGGATTTTAATATTGGTATGGTGCTTTTAGTCTATCTTCCATCCTGTAGTTTGTAGTTTCATGAATTGAATTGAATTGATATGTCAGTATTCAGTATGAACTGTTTTTCTCAGTGGGAGTTTTTAATGTCCTGTGAAAAAAGTATGGTCGACGACTTCCATGATCCATGCTCAATGTCCAACGTCCAACGTCTGAAGAATAAAGAACCAGCACATGTGCTCTGTGCATTTATGCATGTGCCTATTATTTATTATCTACAATCTGTAAATAGTACTTAAATGATACTCTCGAGTCTAGAGTAAATGACATAAGATATAATGAAAGCACAGTATTTATTTATTTGTCTGTTTACCTAATGCGTGCATCAGCAACTGGGTGCTGTAGTCTTTTTGTCCGTAATTTTTGACCCTCTCTGGAAATCATTTCAAATGATGTGAACCAATAATTTTGAGGGAACTCTCAACTCTCAACAAAACAAAACAACGACACGCACACATTTTAACAGAGGCTTATCGGTTTTGTTTTATATTGTGAATGCTCTGCAAAGTCTAACCGTCCAACCGTTTGGTCTAGTATATAAATAAATAAAATATAAAAATTACACATGAGCATAATACATAATACACTGTGTGTTAAATGTGCTCTTGCTTAAGTAGTTTGAGAAAGAGTTGAACATTAAACATGAATCGGTTGAGTTGAGAGTTGGGAGTTGCGAGTTTTCCCCAATGGGAAAAGAACAGTAATGATAATTATTATTATGAGTATTGTCACTTCCCTTTCGTGCGTGAGGTCGAAGTCCATGCAAACACAAGCACTGCACACAGTACACATAACAGAGAGTATAGTGAATCGTTAGGCGGGCGGGTCTAGTCAGATAAAACCTGACGAAACCACAACCAACCACATTGGGAGGTCTAGAGTCTAGAGAAATAGAGTTTTAGAGAAATAGAGTTTTAGAGAAATAGAGTTTTAGTTATATTTCCATCCATATTTATTTCAAGTCAAGCTCTTTCATTTTATAATAATATCATTGCCTTTTTAACTTCTGATTTCTCAGAAATTTGCGTCCTCACTTTTTTCAAGTTCAAAAAATATCATCAATTTTATGAATACTTTAGACAGAAAACTGTTGTCAATTATGAATTAGGCTTGTGTTTGGTGTTTTGGTTCTCATACCATAGGAAAAAAATGTCTTAATGAATGAACTTCTAGGGTGAAAAGTACAAACAAATAAACAAAGAATCTTTAAAATAGTACTAAAAAATTGGTTTTCATTGACCACAGACCAGACACCAGACTAACTGTTTTCTGTTTTGCACATTTTTCACCTTGTCCCGTTATAAAATAAAACTTATGGATGGTTTTGAAATAAAGTACAAAGGCTATTTAATTTTTCAGAGTAAAATATTATCCATTTTATGATAGTACATGAATTAAAATGCCACATTTAAATTTCAATTACTGTAGCAATAATGCAGAGAGTGGATGACTTTAGTTATCATTATTATTATTATTATTATTGATATGGATTTCCTTTGTCTCTTTTGTTTCTTTCATCCCTCTCGTTTTACAACTTAGAGCTTGATGAAGATAAATCGTTATAATATATTTTTTATTATCCATATTTATTGTTACTCTGGTCCTTTTAAGTCATTTAATACTTTTAAAACGCAATTATTCGGTCAATTGATACACAGCGGAGTTAAACTGTTTAGTATTTTCTTACTTTACAATTTACAATGGCTTCATATTACAAGTGGTATTCATTTCTATGTACAATGTAGCAAAAGGCAGTAGGCCCAAGTGTCTTACTTGTGGTGGGTTGTTTTAACTTTTCAATGTATAGTAAGTTTTGTTTTGTTTTGTTGGCATTATATTTTGCATACTGGATACGCAATGTTGTAGATTTTGTAGACATTTTTTTGGCCCGTAAAAATGTGTCATGTCGCTCTTAAGAGCTCGTTTTTTGATAAGATAGATGAGAATGGTGAATGGTGAATGGTGAAGGAATGCTGAGGTTGATGTTGATGGCGATGTTAAATTTTATTGACACAAATTAAAGGAGAATAGTTTTTAATGGGAAAGAGGAATACTTGGAAATTTGAATGCAACACTAATACAATAATAATAATATTACACACTATACATTATACATTATACAGTGTAATTGTATTGCTAATGAATATTCCCGTATTTTATTTGATCTGTGATCTGTGATCTGTTCAACATTCAAAAGATTGTGACAAAATGCCTTAACGTCAAGAGTCTTGAAAGAATTCTGTTTATGTGTCATGTTTTATGCTCGTGTATCACAACTTTGTCCTTTATTCCTTCTTTTCCCTCTTGCTCATACAAGTAAATTTATCAGTAGATAAATTTCTTTTAATGTTTTATTTAATGTTAATATGTCCATCAGTTCTTGTGTCTTGTATCTTGTATCTCTTAAACAGGTTTTGTCCTTTTGTATTTAAAAGGTTGACAATTTGTTTTCGCATTGTGTCTCTGTTTTCTGTTTTCTGTCTTGTGGTCTCTAATGTCTAATGACACGTTTAAATTCAGTGGTAATGTAATTATAAATGATAAAAGTCAGAGGCATCACACAATACACAGTACAAAGTGAGCAGTAGGTGCGTTTAAGCAAACGCACTTTATATAGTTTATAAAGTTTAGTTCAAGGTTAAATAGGAAAAAGACAGTAGAAAGTAGAGAGTATTTGTTATTTATGATGTTTCATAATGTTTAATGATGCTCATTATTGTTGATTGACAATTGTATTGACAGTGGTATGCAGTGAATGAGGCGGACATGAGCAATTTGTCACCTGAAACGTGGAGAAAGTTTCATGGGTTCAAGTTGGACGGAGAGACAGAGTCATTTCTGGATAATTGCTATGAAACCTCGGATAGTTTTTGTCTCCAATTGTGGTTCACGTTCTGCAGTTCCGTTCTCTCCTGGTTCCTCTCACCAACTTCAGTAAATGGGTAAGTAAAAAAATATGTTCTGTCTTTTCTCCTCTGACTCTGGCTTTGGAGTTTGGAGTTTGGAGTTTGGATCCTCTTCACTATTTTAATGATACGCTTTCAACCTTTTCTTTTCAATTCTCGATTCTCAACATGCGGATTATATGAGCATATTATATTGGAGCATATTCAGTATTATACAGGTATACAACATGTTATGTTATACATTATACATGTAGCGTGTAGCATGTTGAATGTCGAATGTAGAATGTAGCATATTATTTTTAGTACAGCTGGCTGACAAAGTGCAAAACACGTAGATCCATTTTGTTTGGAAAAAGAGGAGTTAGAAGGAGAGTAAAGAGTAAAGTACATGAATTTTGTTATATCATAGGTGAAGGATAAAATGGATAGGAAAAGGGGAAAAGGCAAACATACAAAGTCTGCTTAGGGCCGATAATGACGATTCAAGAGTGGGATTTATGCTTTGTGTTTTGCATTTTCTCTCTCTCTCTCTCTCTCCCTTTTTCTTTTTCTCTTTCTCTTTCTTTTCTTGATGTTGGAGTAGTCAAAGACCTTCCTTCCTGATCGTCAGTTTTTCTTGTTCGTCTTTTTTGCTCTTTTTTCTTCCCCGGTAAATGTCTATTCTACAGTTTAGACTGCAGAGTTTAGAGTTTAGAGTCTAGATGATCCATATACATACACATGTATAATGTATTCTGGATTCAGGATTCTGGATTGAGATGTACCATGAGGGATAAAGGAGAAAAGAAGAGAAAACGAGTAAAAGAAGCTCTTTTTCTCACATAAATATATGCAATATACATTTTACTAAAGGGGACTTTTTTTCTTCTCCTACAAACTACAACTAGAAGTACTTTTTGTACATTTTTATGTATGTAGGTGTAAAGATGTAGAATGTAGAATGTAGAATGAAGGATGTAGCGTCTGGTAACTAGAATACGAAATAGAAATAAAGAGTGAGAGAGAAGGGAAAGAAGAGTCTAAAGACGATCAAATCAAGAGACAAATGTGTCAAAGTAGAGGTACGTTGAGGGCACCTTGAGCTGAATTCACTTACGTTTCATGAATGGCTCTAGGTGCACTCTGTCTTTTTTCTCTGTGTTCGTATCCGTATCTGTGTGTGTGTGTGGGCACGGATGTGAATGTGAATTTGGATGTGAATATGAGAATGTGCAATGCCAATGCCAATGCCAATGTGTATGGTTTATATATATATAAATGTCAGAGGCTCAAATGCTACATGTCTAAATGTGCATATGTACATTTGAAAAAAAAGTATGGATGGATTGTAGGATTTTTGTTCTCTTGGTACAAGAAATTTCGATTACCATGGCATGCTTTCAGGGAGAATGATTTTTCAATAAACACGCTCGACTTGGTTGATTCCGAATGGAAAGAAAGAAAGAAAGAACGAGACCAGAGAGAAAGTTAAAAGCTCAAACTGTACACTGTACACGAGGACGACATAGTGAAAATGTCAGTAGAAGGAATAACGAACGACCCCGAATATTCGTCACTTCCCTTTCTTTTCTCTCTACTTTTTCTTTCTTTCATTCTTTTCTCTGTTTCTGTTTTCTATGTCATTTCTATTGCTCACGACCGCACGGTTTCAGTTTTGAGTTTTGAGCTTTGACTATTGAGTATGAGTCTAAGTTTCGTATGGGGCTTTTCCTCCTTCTTTCTTTCTCTAGGTTTTTTTTCTTTTTCTTAGTTTTTTTCATACACTTTTCTTTATTTTCTTTCATTTCTTTTCGTTGAATTTGGCTTTGGCTTTGCATTTTTCAGGCAAATTTAGATTTACATGTTCATTCTCCATCTCATGTTTTATTTCATTGCATTTTTTTCTCTCTACAATAGATCTAAATTTTTTTGGATTTTAGTTTAAATACGAATGTGAAATGTGTGTGGAAAAGGAGTAGCGGGAGTTTGGTTTGCTGCTACCGTCAACCGTCAAGTTTTTGACTCTTGACGCTTGACTTTTGAGTGGGGCGAGTTGATATAATAAATAATATGTATGAGAGAGTGTGAGAATAGAGGTTGATCAAGTAAAAAGGCAGTTTCGGTAGTCAGGAAAGGAGACAGGAAAGAAATGAGAATGAGAAAGAAAGATAGCAGACAAATGGATACATGAGGAGACATGTCTAGAGGTATGAGACAGACGGAGGAGTATTTAGTTGTATGCCGTGTCTATAGGTGCGTAGACATGAGTTTTGTTTGTCTAGCTTGGCACTCTTCTTCCCCTCTTCCCTTTATCCTTTCGGACAAGGTAGTAATTATAATAGTCGGGTGGTCCACGAGAAACCATTTGAAGGCTGTACATTCTACACTCTACACTCTGCACATTGCACTGTACAATCATCATTATTATCATGAGGTTATGTGTCTTCTCTTGTCTTTTCTTTTTCTTAGTCATGTACTGCCGATTGCCTACTATCTACTACATGTGCCCCTCAAGTGTTTCTTCCTCTAATTCCACTAAACTATGATATATTCGCCTCCGGTCTCCGGTCCCAGAATAGATACAAACCTGGAAATTACAATTACAATTTTTTCTCAGTTTCCTCCTATTCAGACTACAGGTTTATTGAATAGTGATATTCGCATGACGGTTCAAACTTAGCATCATATTTAAATTAAAAAGAAATATCATATTTTATAAAATGAAATGAGTCTAGAGTCTAGAGTCAAAGATTCAGGAGATGGAAGGAATTCAGAAATACAGATTCCAGAGTATAGGCAAAAACGTGTAAAATGTACTATTTTATCTTGTACAATATGAAACATGAATGAGTACAATATTTTTATTTTTATTATTATTATTATTATTTGTAGTAAGGGTAGTTGAGAAACTTGAAAGATTGCATAGTCAATAGTCAATAGTCACTAGTCAAGGACCAGTTTTGGGACTAGGACTGGCGTGACTTCCTGTCTCCTGTTCAAAGCATTTACAGTTGTGGCATGGCCCGACAAAACCAATACAGATACAGTACACACTACCATACGTCTTCTTTTCATTTCCTTTTATCCCACTTTTACCTCATCCTAACTACTAATATTATATGAATAATATGGAATAAACTACAGACTATAGACAGTAGATTACCTCAGGACCAAATAAGTGTCCATCTATTTAGTCTATGCTTTAGTTTTGTTTGAATCTGAGGGATTCTCGATCCTCGATACTCGACAATCTGTTTCCCCTGTTTTTAAACCACTTGACTACGTTTTTGTACAAGCTTCTGTTTAGATGGGAACTAGTCATGTTGATATTGCATCACATTTTGATGTGTATGAGTTCCATCACTAAACTCGGTTTCTATTTTCCTTTTAAATGAGAAATACAAAAGGAGAAACCGCAAGTTTATTCAAAATTCAAATCATTACCATTACATGGGCTGTGGGCTCTGGACTATAGAATCTGGATTCTGGATTCTGGACATTATTAGAATTCCGCAGACATAATAATTATTTTAAATACTCTTAGTCTGGATTACAGATTCTCGATTGATTTGTTTCTTGGTAGGTAGTAGAGTGTAGAGTGTAGACAATGGACAATGACTTTTTACTCTTTACTCGTTGAGTTTTCATGATCCAACCATCAACAGCCGCAGTACATATGTCTCATATCTGCTGCGTATGTATTATGTATTATGTAATGTGTACTGTCATCTGTTACTCAAGTGTCCAAGTGTTCAAGTGTTCAAGTGCACATGCATTACATCTATATTCTTGAGAGTGAAATGTATCTATTCCTTGACTCGACTCGACTTGACTGGACTTGTTGAAGAAGTTGTGTAAGTGGTTGTTGTTTTGTAAACACACATCATGTTCTTGTGGTAAAGGCAAGTAAAGTGAGGACATGTGTATGTTGTCTTGTGTCTCTATAACTTGATATGTGTAATGTGTAGATAAATGTGCCCGTACATTTGTTGATATGTTTATACACAATACACAATACACACATGACAATGGCCATGCGAGACGAGTGCTGCTCAATGCTCAATGTTCAGTGCTGCAAGCCCAATGCTCACTACTCACTACTCACTACTGACCATAGCCTAGAGCCTGGAGACAAGGAGGAAAAAAGAGCAGAAAGAAAAAGATACTCCGCTCGTCTCCCTCCTTCTCTACCTCTCTCTTTCTCTCTCTCACTCACTCACTCACTTGTTCATATAAGACAAAGTGATGTTCCGTACTTAATAATAATTACCTGTTGATTTCCCTTCTGGGGGTTGCATTCGAGCTTGCTTCGGAGTAAACGATCCCTCTGCACTCTGCCTTCTGCACGTTATACATTATGCAGCGTACACTGTACAGGATAATTTACAAATTTACAAATGCTCTGCTCAGAATAGGTAGATGAGATTTAAAGGATGAAACAACATCAGATCATAATAATAATATTATAGAAATTTCATTAATGCAGAAAAAACAAATAGAAATGAATCCATATTTCATATCTTTTATGTCAAATTTTGGAGTAACTTGTGTTGTGTGTTTGTTGAATTGAAACTTGAAATGATGATCCATCTTGAATTTTTTCTACTGGATATTTTTCCCCTTTTATAAGTTTGCAATTTATAGTGTGTACAGTGTGCAGTGGAAGCTTTTGTGTTGATCCTGATGCTGGAGAAGTGTAAGTGATATCATCGATAGATACGCAGAAAGATAATGCATCTGCTTTGTACAGCTGTGTATTTGTGTGTGGATGAATTCCCTCAGTTGCCTTCACCACCACACAAATGATGGGAGTCTCATTTGCACCAAATTCATCACAGTTTATCATGATGATATCGTTTCATATCAGCCACACTCTTTCTCCATGTGGATTTTATGAGCTCAAGCTTTTTGACACTTGATTATTAATAGCTCCCATCTACTCCGATCTGCGCCCTATTATGAAAATTAAGCTTCCTCTTTGATCTGTATGCAAAACACTACACCACCACTAACATCAGCAAATAGAAACACTAGTGCCTAGTGACTAGTGACTAGTGTAGAAAAGAAAAGAGAGGCAATTTTTATTGACGCTCCGTCTCCATCTCAAGTCTCAACCAAAATCCATGATACTTAATACTCAGTTTAACACTGTGTTTATTCTGTGTGAGGAGTGAGGAAACGTCTAAATATTTTGTGCATAATTCTTCAAACTATCTTCTCTTCAATTCATATGCATACATACATTACACATTCATATCAAAATTGATAATGGATAATGGATAATGGATGAGCGAAGGAGTTAAAATCTACAAGATACAAAATACAAAATATCAAATAGAAAAATCAAGAGAATACACAATAATATTATTCTAAATCCTGCAGTCTGCATAAAGTATTAACAGAAAACTGAGAATTCAGAATTCAGAACCAGAAAATGTATAGAGTATAGAGCATAGAAAATCGAGCATAGAGAATAGAGTCATGATAATACAAAGTGTATTTTTTATATCATAGAGTCTATAATTTGATTAAAATTTCCATAAGTATATGATGTCATGATGAGATGAATTTATACACTCATTCTGCCGTTGGTGTTTGGTGTTTGGAGTTTGGTATACAAAGTTAAATCGGCGATCGTCATCATCTTCCTCCTTGGCTTTGGCTCTGGTTTTGGCTTTTAAATTGTCCAGTCTTAAATCATTTATTTGGACGTTTAATGTTATTGTGACCAATGGATGTAGCATGTAGCATGTGGAATTCAGAATGTACAATAAAGTACCGTACCGTATGTAAAGCAAATGTAGATAATTCATCTCCACTTTTCATTCAGAGTTTTCCTTTTTCACGTCATGTCAAATGAATATTCGCTCTTTCTCTTCTAATGCATGTTTCCTTTTTGTTTTTAGGTTTAAATGATAAAATTAAAGTTGCCACTAGGCATGACGTGTATAAAGTATTTTGTATAAAGGATCAAGAATCAAGGGTATGGTTTATGGATTATATTACGTGTTTTGATTTAGTGAGCTCTACCATTTTACTATACGAGTTGAGACTCGAGAGCGGAGGTGATTTTCCATTTTCCATATTCCTTACAAGAATAAGGAGAAGAAGATTAAGATGAAGATGGTAGGAAACAATATGAGAATATTATTAATGGTCGAGTGTGGGCAGATTGGTTAAGTTGAGGATTAGACAGATTGGATGGAAAGAAAAGAACGAGCAGAACAAGGCGAAGAAAAAGAACAAGAGATTCTGAGAGAGTTTGTTTTGTTCGTATAATTCATTATGTACATAATATAACATGACGGCGTGTGTGTGTGTGTGTGTCTGTGTGTGTGATATGGATAAGGGAAAGAAGATGAAGAATGTATGATGATAATGTAGATGTCTATGTATTATGTATTTTACGGATAGAATGTAGAGTGGAGTAGAGTTGAGAGGTAGGAGAGGTCACCGAGACGTTGTGTGATGAGGTTTTTTCCTCGATCGTGTAGCACGGAGGATAGGATCGTGATTGAGTTTTGCATATGTAATTAGAAGTTATGGAGAATTAATAGAGGGCTCTATTTCAACTGAAATCTCATAAAACTTTGTCATTAACTTTGATTAATTGCTCCATAATAAGCAGTGTCTGTCGTGCCAGACCATTATTACGATATTTTGTGCACCGGTGGGGATACTCCTATTATATGCTATATTATATCGAGATCATAGCACATAGTTTCAGATTCTAGATTATAGATTCACCAATACATTATACATGTATCTTTTTAAAAGCTACGGACTACAGACTTTCCTCGCTCCTCGCACATTCAAAGTTTATAGCATGTAGAATGTATCTAGATACATGGATTAAACACGAAACAAAATACAAGGCAGTTGCAGTGCTATTGATATTGGCTCTTATTGCCCGTGCCAATGCCATCAGAAAAGATGGATGGCTTTCTTATTTTGCCTTTCTCCTGCTTTTTCCAACTTGTAAAGATTATGTGTAATATTGCATAGATGTATAGATGCATGTGTGTTGATTCTTTATTCTCCGTATAGCAAATAGACCATCTATCCATCCATCCATCCATCTAGCCATATTCCCTCACCATTCTTTATTTTACTTTGAGTCAAAAGGGGAGAAAAAAGAAAGGGCCATTATAAAAAGGAATTTTTTCCACGCACAACAGCAACATCAACATCAACTTGGTCCTCTCTTCTCCGTTCTCCGTCCTTATACTTTTTTTTTCTTTGTGGAATTTTTAATCATTAAAGAAAAATCAATGTCGAGCTTTGATATCTTGATCTGCAGTAACCCGTCGGGCTAATTGTATGGTTCGTACGCCTTAGTCGTAGTCGTACTCGCTCTTCTTTCTCAAAGTTTTCCTTGGCATCTTGCACGTTCTCTTCTTGTTGTACAGTTTACATGTGTTTGTGAAGAAACTTGCCATAGGAGCTCAAAAAAATTAAATGCGTACTCATATTTACTATGCATACTCAATACTCAATACACCATGCACCATGTACCTACTCTTCCTAGTCTGTTATGTTCTGCTCTGTTCTGCGGCGATTTATAACGCTTCCTTATCTTCACGCATAGATACTAGATACTAGAGATACATGCACAATGCACAAGACACAATATAGTGCACAAGAAGAGGGAATGAAGAAGGAATTATAAGAACATGAGAGGAAACAATTTGAAAAACACTGGCCGTTTATCATAAAAGTTTTTTGCGTGTTGGAAATGGACGCTCTTTATTCTATCGCTTCATCGGTCAATAGTCAATACATAATGTTTAATATTATATTATATATATTTTATCTCTCTATGCAAATACCAGTGTAGTTTAGAGCTTAGAGTTTAGGTGCACTATAAAATAATATGTAGATAAATAGACTGTCGACTATGGACTGTGGACTGTGGACGTATTGGGTATTGGTGATGATGATAGGAAGGGAATTTTTATATTGGAGTAAAGTAATAAAATGATAAGGTTTGATTAAATGCTAAGTAAATAATGAATTTTCCTTATCTTCACATCCACTGATTGTTGTTGTTATACACACATTAAAAACTAGTCAGTCATTTACAAGAATTATGCATGAGGCTGAGGCTGAGATGAGTGATGAGTGATGAGATGAGAGTTTCTGGTCTCTAGTCTCAAGCCTTCCGTCCATCCATCCATGATGCATGTCTCAATTACCAATTTGAGCCAATGATCCATGAATCTACTTCAAATATATATGTAGTGTATATAAATATATATAGATAAACTATAAATTCAAGAATTCAAGTACACATAATATTTTCTGTCATAGATCCAACAAAGAACTTAATTACTCTATGATTTTGATGAAAATGTATCTTAAATATTGTGTGCACTTGAAAGCTTTGGTACTCGTGTGGTGTACGATTTATAATATAGAATGTACAATCTACAAGTTCCAGGTACATAGAAATTACACAGAGTTGAAAATTGATTGACCTTAAACTATGGTATGGATTGTGCACTGTATACTGTATATGAAACCACAAGGTACAAAGAATAAGATAAAGACAAAATGGGTTTGGTCAAAATAAGCAGCGAGAAATGGACGTGAGTATTTTTATTTTATTTCTTCTCTTAATCTATCTACGAACTACAAACGGATGTATTGAGTATTGAGCATTGAGTATTAAGTATTGACTGTTGAGCATTGAGCATAAAAGTTCAATGACATGAAGCATTAATCATCACATTTTACGCTGGAGTTTGATTTATATTATAATAATCTATTATGGTTTGATTATTCTAATCCAATTACGCCGTTCATATTCAGAATACAGATAGATAGAAACATTCAGAATCCGAATCAAAATCTGAATCATAAACACAGAGGTTTAGATTGCCGTCGTGCTTACAAATCAAATGGGAAATGAAATGGATATTCATTATCTCTGTACACTGTACAGTGTAGAGCATAGGTATTCCTATTATTTTTTCAAGATTTACCTCCACATTCGACATTCGACATTCCACTCGTGATCCACTCAATAAATCCACAAATTCTAATGCTCAATGCTCAACCTCAACGTGCAAATAATAATGATGCACATCCTAATAATCATCATCATCGTGTAATGTACAGCATAATAAGTAAAAAAAGTAACGAGGAATATGTTAAAAGTTATGAGTTACAATTTACAACTTGTTCAATGTTGAAGGAATCCACAATCCGTAATCGGTACTACATTCGTGTATTTGAAGCATCTCAATTTTCTATTCTCCATTGCTGATTACTTACTCATGCCCACCATCAAAAATGGTGAATCCAATCCAAAACGCTCTACTTTTATTTTTGACTAACGTCTAATGTATTCGCAAATGGTTAATTGTAAGGGTTTCTTTTACACAAGACACAAGACACAAGATGAATATCAGTTGAATGTAGATTTTAGATTGTGCATTGAAGATTGAACATGTAACATTGATCAGGGTGGTAAATGTGGCAAGTGGCAAGTAATGAAATTGAAACCTCGTTACTTAAACCAATGTACACAAACAAACAAAAAAGAGGTGTTTTTCTCGTAGTGTAAACGTAACTCGAAACTCTAAACTGTAGTAAAATTTATGTAACAGGATGGTTTTTTCCTCCTGCTCCTTCTCCTTGTTTGTGGGCGACCATGTATTCTTTATTAGAAAGGTGAGCTCATAATTTCTACTTGTCTTAAGTTATTGTGTGTTGAAGTGTGACCAGAACGGGTAGACATGTCAGGAGGAAAACTAGTAAAAAATTAAGAACAAGAGGTTTTAGCAGTTGAGACTGGAGAGAACTAAAGAGAAAGAGATGTAAATGCATGTTGGTGTGTTGGTATGAATTCATAGATATGCATTCCATTCCATTGGATAGGATTCAAGTTACATTGTACACACATGTGTGAGTGTGTAGATGTGTAATATGTAGTGAATAGTGAATGAAAGGGATGAAATGAAGAAAGGATAAGATGATGCTTGATGCTGCTGGGCATGGGATACTTGATGTTTTCCACGTATTTACATACTGAATACAGGCTGAGGAAAAGAGCAAGAACAAGAACAAGAGAAGAGGAGTGAGTCGGATGATGTTGATGTTGTAGATGTAGTTGAGTAGGGAGTAAAGAGAATAGGAAAGGTGTGAGCATTGAGTAATAAGAGGTAGGGTATGTAACAATATGCCAAGTAATTGACACAAGCTTGACAAAGGGGCGTAGAACCACCTCCTCTGCAGGTATACAGAATAGACAACACAGAACACAGAATAGAGAATCTCAAGCTGACTGAGTCTTGATTCTTGAGTCGAGTAGGCAGAAGACGTAGAGGGCGTTCCGTCAATTATCTTAAACAACTTCTCTGATGATAAACATGACAGCAATTACTGAATTTTGCCTGGAGCTGGAGCTGGCTAGTTGCTCTGGCCCGTTTCTTGAGTTCTTGGCATGTCGACTCATCCAGACAAGTCAGAATCATACACTGTACACTGGGATTTTTTTTGCACATCCTCTTATGCTGATGGAGGAATATTCATATTTAGCATGACTGAATCCAGTTCCAATTTCAGTTGTTATTGATATTGGTATTTATTGTAGAGTTTAGGAAAAAGTCGGATTCTTTTCAATTTTCAATAATCAATATTCAGCATTTTGAAAACGGTAACGTTTTAACTTGCTATAACTGTGAGACTTTGCATCTTATGTCTTGACTCTTGTGTATGTTAACTGTTTAAGGGTAGGATGATTTGAAGATTTGAAGATGATGAGATGTGATAGGATTGTGTTGATAATCGGAATAAAATACAAAGATGACGACTAGGGAATTTTAGAGAGAGAAAGAGAAAGAGAGACAAAGTTGGCTAGTACATAGTACATAGTACGGCATACGGAGAGATGGATGGATGATGATGAGCAGAATGTGGACATTTCAAAAGAGGTGACTGTCAAAACGGTGGATAGAAAATGGAAATGTGTGTTGTGATTTGTGATCACAGAGAAAGATTCGGATGTGGTTCGTTGAGAGTGAAGAGTGAAGAGCGGAGAGCGCAGACTTGATAGCTGAGAGATAGTGCACTTGATCCTCTGTTTATAAATGGTGTGTTAGACTTTGCTCCTTTTCCATTCTGTCTTTATGGTATCAAAATATCACATCTTGAGTCTTGAGTCTCGATGTTGATTTTGAGTTTGACTTTGAATCTTGAAAGCTGTAATGCTTATAATAAAAAAAGTATCAAAATTATTTAATAGTTGGACTGCTCTAGTTTCTAGACTCTAGATTCTAGATATTTTTTATTATTGAGTTACTGTAGTAGAAACTGTATAATATCACTTTGTTTTCATTGTTTTTTGAGGACAGCCGTCAAAAATTCTGTGATTCGGATTCCGATTTTGATAATGATTCTTCTTGTATGAAAAAATTATTGACTGATGCTGGAATAAACTGGAGATTCCAAATTCAAGATTCAATATTCAATATTCAAGTCAAATGTCAAATCTTTATCTAATTTCAATGGTCTGTGCTCTTCCCATTAGTTACTATTTACCATTTCCAGTTAGTTTTGTCTTACTCGATCATAAAAAGAGTTGATTTTTACACATCTGTTTAGATTTGGATCGACTGTCAAACGTCAACGCGGATGTCAATGTCAATTCAAATGTTTCTTGCATATTGAGCATTGAGTATTGAGATTGAGGTAAAAAGCGTTGAGGAGAGACAGGACAAGACAACAAGTTATCATCAGCACTTTAAATGACTTGTCCTACCTCCTTTCATTTTATTATCTTTATTATTATCATTATTATAATTCTGCATACATGTCATCGTTGCTCAATTCTTGTTCTTCAACAGTTCTGTCATGTCTTGTTGTTATTTTCATTGTCATTGTATAGTTGTCGTTTCATGATTCAAGAGTCATCATTGATGACATTGTACATTGTACATTTTATGTATCATGTTGAGATTGACAAATACTGATACACTAGAAACTAGACACTAGACACTAAACACTAAACATTAGACAGTGTAGAATGAACCCACTGAAATTAAATCAATTTTTAATCAATCCTCAAAATCAAAATCAACTGCTTCAAGTTGAGTCATTGCAACTTTTAACTTTTCCTTGCTTCAGCTATGATAATTTTTTCACTATTTACTATTTGTTATGGAAATTTGGAGCATTGTCAACAAAGTGTTTAAACAATTCATGTATATTATTATTACTATGCAGTTTTTTTTTCATTTTTGTTTTTGAAAACTAATCTGAGCTCTGAGACTGGAGGATGGGGGATGGAAAGAAGGAGACAAAAAATCCGAGAAATAGGAAATAGTCAATTGTCTGAATGAAGAATGTGTATAATACATAATGCATTCAGAATTCAGAATCAGAATGAAGAAAGGAGACAGAGATTGCAAGGAGCGATTTTGAGAGAGCAGAAGAGAGAAGAGAAGAAGAGTCATGCATGAATAAAAGATAGGTGGAACGTGTGGTAGAGCGTTCTTGCGGTCTGTAATGACCTCGTCTGCTGTTCTCTGCTGTTCCTTGGTGGTGGTGTGCTGTGGATGGAAGGAAGAATTGAGCCAGTCACCAGATATCCTCCATTATATCAGAATTGTCTGGAACGGGATTGAATTTGAATCTGAACGAACCCATTATACATACAATGCACATGTCATTATTATACTCGATCCTCCGTGCTCCATGCTCCACTCTCCATGCTCTGTGCATAAAGTATAAAGTCATGTGCATGTGTGGAGTGTGTAGTTTCCTCTTACTGGTGGAATTATCCTCATTCGTCGACATGAGACTTGAGAATTGAGACGTGCACATATATAAATTTTCGGTAAAGACGTTGTCAGCTGTAGGAATTGTGGATTGTGCATGTGATGCTTCCTACTGAATACTCACTACTTTATATCTAGCATCTACAATCTACAGGAATAGGAATAAGGGGAAAAAATGGTGAGATCTTTTTTTCCTCCTTCATCCTTGATGAAGACGTACATGTTTGTAGACTGTAGATAGAGACATGCTGGAACGGAGCAGAATGAAATGGAATGGTACAGGAGGAACAAGGGTAAAAGAGAAAGAGAGAGAGAGAGAGAGAGAGAAAAGTTATTCTGTTGGTAGTTGGTCGTTCGTATTCGTAAGCATTTATTTAGTATGCAAAGTGTCATTTTTTCTACCCCTGGTTCCGACTCTCCGTCACTCGTAACAGATAAGGGGTATTTATTTAAGCTACTTCTCTGAACTCTCATATTCAATTAGTAAGTTAAAAGTAATTATTCATTCTGGAGCTTAGGATTTTTTTCCACCCCACGCTCCGCTCTTCTTCTCTTCTTGTCTTGTTCTTTGCTCCTTCTCCTTTCCCACATAATTTAATGTATGCATGTACATTGTACAGTGTTCAGTGTTCACGGTATCGTATCTGCATTGGATGTGTATTTACAGGAGGTTTTTGTCTGTCTAAATTGGAGGAATACTCGAGTGTTTAAATGAAATGAAGACTTGTTCTTTCATGTTATTCCTTTGCTACTGCCACTGCTACTGCTACCCTTACATAATGAAAATGAGCTCACAAAAGAAATTTCATTAGCATAAAGTTTACCAGGAAAAAAATTGAATTTCGTTTGTCTGTGTGAGTGAGAGAGGGAGAAAAAAAGGAAAGAGAAAGAGAAGAAGAAAGATTGAGTGAGTGTATGCGATCGGCGTTTAGATGTACAAACAAAACGGCGTGGCTAAATGAAATATGTAGAAGAAAGGTTATGCATGAGTATGGAGTACGGAGCATTGAGTATGGAGCATTGAGAATATAATGAATTCATCTGCCAGGCACTCCTGTCTTACACCGTCCTAGCACCAGTCAGATCAAGTGCAACCTCTTGGAGCTGTCTGTTGTCTTCTTTCTTTTACCAGCTCCTCACTCATACATTATAGATATAGGTATAGGTATAGGTATTTTGTATACAGAGTATAGAATATAGAGGCATGTCAAAGTTGCTCTAGTCTCTACTCGAAAGAAAATTTCAAAATATCAAAGACAAAAAGATGAGAACAAGAAAAAATCTGACGTGAGCTTCACTTGATTTTTAAATTGAGCTTATGTTTTTTGACTATTCTTTTGTACCAGCCAAAGAATAAGGCTGAGAGAGAGAGTAGTGTAAAATGTAATAATACTAAAATGTAGGTACAAGTTGATGCTGAATTTTACTCTCTTTATATCATGTTATATTTTTTCAAGTACATGATTTCTTGTTGTTTCTTCTTCACTTCTAGTCTTCTAGGCTTCTCGTCCTTTGCCTTTTCATTTTCGTTTTCATTGCGTGATGATTTCAATAGAATCTCGGCCGCTTGTCTTCACTAATGAAGTCAGGGAATATCCGACAATCTTAAGGGTATAGAAAGAACAGAGAATAGAGAATAGAAACAGAAGAAGAGAGATGTTGTACAAGATATTCTTTGACTCTTTGGTATTTAGTTGTCTTCTCTTCTCTTCTGCTCATCAGAACTTGTCTTCAATCCATGATGAGTATTTAACCTTTGTTTCAATTTCATTGTCCAGATTCAAAATTGGAAGCTCCAAGTTCGAGATTTGATATTTGAGATACGAGATTTGAAATTCGAGATATACCCGTTTTAAATACATGTATCAAGTATTAAGTCCAGTTACCTTATAACTTATAACTTTTAATAAATATTTTACGGTTAATAACAAGTGATTTCAATTTCTTACATGTACTTTTTGTATACATTTCAATTTTCAACTCATGATCTTGATTCTTGATTCATGATGGATGTGAAGCTGTTTAACATTTAGTATTTAGAGAGATTGAGCTCATCTATTTGTCCATTTGTCCATTTGTGAAATGTAAGGAGTTGGACGTAGGACGTAAGACAGGCAGGAATTAAAAGGGAAAAGAAGAAGAGCATTTGACAGCTTTCTTGACTTGACTTGACTTGAGCCTTGAGATTTGAGATTTGAGTTTTGAGTTTTGGGAACTATATTACAGTAATGTGTAATGTGTTAGAGTCGCCTTTCAAAGTCAGACATTCATCATGTCATCATGAGCATCAACATTTTCATAAACCAAGTTTACAACTTGTTACGCACTGACTTAAGACTCAAGGCTCGGGGCTCAAGGCTCAAGAAAAAATCCAGGATTTCACTCACTCTCACTCTCAAAAAACAAAACAAAAGGGAAAAAAGGAGGATGACATGACATTGTCAAAAATGAAACGGAAAGTAGAGCATGAGTAGCAAATTTTATCTCAATTAGGATGGCCCATTCCATTCCATTACATTAGCTATTTGAAATCAGAATCCTAGATCCTAGTTAAACGTCATACTTGATATTTCGTCCACAATTCAGAATCCAGACTATAGAAAGAACCTGTAATATTTCCAGAAAACAACGTCTCACTGCTCAAAAATCCAACATTGGACGAATTACGGTTTTAGATTTTGAAAAATATCATGTATAAAAAATGTAAATAATTTTAATGCTCCAATTTTACATTTTACCATTACAAATGAGAAATCAGTTTTAAATTGTATCATGTATTATGCATTATGAATTATGTACGATTGAATTTTCATATCAAATTATCAATTATCAATTCATTCGGATTTCGGATAAGATGATGTGGTAATAAGTAATAAGCCACAAGAAAAGAGATGAACAGTTCATGACTTGTGTCTTGGATAAATAATAATAAATAACATGCAAGTAATAAAAAAACAAACAATGGTTGTTGTTTTTTTATTTTAAATTAAATCTTAATGAAAGATGACAGCCATAAAAAATTAAGACAAGAGAGACGAGGGAATGGATAAATGAAACAATAGAACATAATAATAATCCATCTTATCATTATCATTGATAGATGTTATAGTTATGGAAATAATGAATGATTTCTCCATCTTGGATTCTTCGATACTTCGATACTTGATACTGGCTGTGACTGTGACTGTGGCTGTTTAATGACAGCTACTACAATCTTCAATCTAGAATCTAGAATCTACAAATGTATGATGGGTGTATTTTGTATAAGCAAAAGTATTATGTAGCAGCTGAATAAATCACATGATGTGTTTGAATGTGTATTGTACCCACACTTTTCATTTACTCTGATCTGTGATGCACTTGCACTTGGTGATGATTGTAAACACCCGAGAGAGAAAACGAGAGAGAGAGAGAGAGAGAATCTATGTAAATGTAATCGAGACTTACATGGTCAATGAATGAACCAATAAATAAAGATTATTTATGCAGCCTTTTTTTATCCATATCTATTCTCTATTCTGTACAACGTATAATATTCTAATTCTTGATTACATATGTATTCTTGATTCTCGATTCTCAATTCATCGTTCACCGAGTTTTGTATTAATGAATCCAATCGATTGTTGGTTGTTGGTTGTTGAAGATAGATGATAAACAGACAGGCAGAGACGGACAGATGGGGGCACATTTAAAAGTGATGATTGTCCATGGTTATTTGAATGGTTGGTTAGTGTTTTGTCTTCTCTAGATTCTAGATTCTTGATTCTAGATGAATAATCAGCAGGGAGCGTTTCTTCGTGATTGAAAACTTGGCGTGGAATTAGTTGGAGACTCCTCTCTATTTTCTATCCATGTACAATTTCCTATTTCCTATTTCTGTTTCTTGTTTCTAGTTTCTAGTTTCAAATTGTGATCCACATAATAAAACTCCATGTCGATTCTCCATCTTACGTTTGTTTTTGTTTTTGGTCTGTTGGATGGATTCACTAGGCTCTAGACTCTAGGCACAGTTTTGTTTTGCTTGTATGGATTTGTAATGTGTAAATAGTAAATAGTAAATATATTTACCCTTTAGATGTTAGATGAATGTTTATCATTTATTCATTCATTATTTATTTAGTGTTTAGTGTGAACCCCGGTCGGTCACCGGTAATCCGGTCCTAATATATAGTATAATAATTTCAATTTAACTGGTGATTGACGATTCACGACGGCCAGACCAGCAACCAGGAACCAGCATGTCAGCACTCGTTCTGTCTGTCTGGTTCTGGTTCTGAGTAAAATGAAATGATTGGAAGGTGTAGAAAACTAAAATAACCAAATAGGATCATGCAACCGTCCACTAGACACTAGACTGGAGTGGTGACTCGATAAAACATGAAACACTGTTTACTGGTTTTATGGAAAGAGAAGGAGGGTTAATATTTCCATTTCCATTTGATTTATTCATATATTATAGACTTTATTATTATGCACATTGTACGTGATTCAAAGGACCAAGAGTAGAGGATATAATATAGCGTGCCAGTGTTATTGTCATTGTTTCCAATTCCAA
This sequence comes from Sminthurinus aureus, assembly GCA_034698265.1. Classification (NCBI taxonomy): domain Eukaryota; kingdom Metazoa; phylum Arthropoda; class Collembola; order Symphypleona; family Katiannidae; genus Sminthurinus; species Sminthurinus aureus. Next base: position 41,410 of record JAQGBH010000609.1, read on the forward strand.
CTCCAAATGTTCATGCGCATACACTTTGTAAATTGTAAATGTATTTACTTTCATTTCGTCCATCATGAATAATTTGAATAATAATAATAATTGTTTATTTTGCCTACTGCCTGCATTCTGTCATTTATTTTTGTTTTCTTGAAAACATGCGGTATTCGGTATTCCGTTTGCTAATAGACATACAGAATAGCTTGATTTTTTGTCCATGGTAAATGGTAAATATCACATTGGGCGTTTTTCTTCATTTCATTTCATTTAATTTTAAAAGGCTTTGTCGGACGAGGACGCTCATCTATTAGCTATTAGCTATTAACTATTAACTATTAACGTTCCCAAAAGGCAGGGAAAGGGAAAATAAATGAGATAAAAGAGGAAATTAAAACTGGGGGAAATTTTCTACCTTTTACTTATTTTTATTTTTAGCAAATGCTGTCAGTGTCTTGTGTCTAGTGTCTAAAATGCTGTAAAAACGAGGTCCTTCTGGGTAGTTTCAATTCATTTTCTCAATAACAGTAATAATAATGAATGATGATAATAATACGGGGAAAAAAATGAAAGAGACAGTCTAGAACTCGAGACTAGAGACTCTAGACAAGAAAGAGTGGAGGGACAGAGTGGTTGGTCGGTGTACATAATCATAACTGGAGTCGAGAATCGAGAGAGCTAGTCACTTGTCGATTAAAAGTGAATGCTTGGGGTGTTCAGTCTTCAGTCTTCATCGTTCGGATGACGATGGAGGTAAATTAATGACTAATGACAAAGAGTTGAAAGAGGTAATTTGCCAAGTCTCCTCAGTCCCGACCAACCACGGTATACCGTATAATTAACGTCTCTCAAGAAGCTCCCGTAATAAACTACAGTAACAACAAGGACGATAACCACGACGACTTAGACTTTAGACTACCACGACCATGACGATGATGTCGACCATAATACATTCAAAAGTAAAAAGTAAAAACATATGTGGATTGTGGATTTGTAAGGGAAACGGATAGATAGTATTAGATAGCGGCTGATAAATACAAAATATGTACAGTACAATTGAGCAATAGTTGGCATGATTTTAGAAAATAGAAATGATGAAGGACATAGAATTTCCAGTCCAAGAATCAAAAAAGACAATTACCCATTCCTCCTCTGTAATTTTATCTTCATTTTCCTTAACCAGGTTGAAAAGTACATAGGAAATGCACTATGCACTATGTAGCATTATTCAGTATTCCCACTTTCCACCAATTCAACTCAACATTCAACTCAACTGACCATCAACATCCAAACTAGAAACAGAAAACAGAAAACAAGTGCCATTGTAGATGGAATGTTCTTTGTGAACAAGTTGATGCCGTTACTATAGAATTTCTCGAGTCTCGAGTCTCGAGCTCTTCATTTTCACATGCATTCCTCTTTTACTATTTTCCTATTATTATCATTTGTTTGTTCTTGTTTCATGTTAGCCAGTCTACATCGGAGAGCTTCCTTTGTATCTGTTGTCTTTGTAATGCAGGCGGATAGGACGTAGAACTGTACTGTGCTGTGATGTGGTGGGAATCTGGTGGAAATAATATTGAATTATAATGTCTAAGCTCTTATGTATTACGTATTACGAAATGCTCGCGAGTGAGGAAATTTAACTAGTACTTTTAACGTATTCGTATTATGTGAAACACTATTTCTACTTGATTTACAGTAACAGGAATTTCTTTCAATGAATAAAAAAACGTGGCTCGCCCTTTTAATCAAGAGAAATGGTAAAACGATAATTAAATTAGTATTTAATTAGTAGTATTTTCCTCCTTGATTTTTTCACCCGTTTCTCTTTGCACTATTACACATTATGCATAATTATCATTAACAGTTTTTTACATGTATCATTTGAAAATGCATTTCAGTTATTCAGAGTTGTTTCCTGGAGAAAAAAGGAAAAGTGGTGAACTACTGTTTTTTTGCCATGTTTTATCCAAAAATAACGTGCAAAAGTCGAGACTCGAGACTCGACACAGGGTATTTGATAAAGAGTGTATGTATCTGTATATCATGCATCATGCGTACGGAAGCATTTTTCTGTACAGTGTACAGGGTACACAGTTGCATGTTCCTATAGATAATTATATTATGGCGTCATTTTTTTTTTCTCTCTTTTCTTTTATGCCAGGTGTGGTGTGTTTGGTGTTTGGTGTAGTGTGCAGTTGCCGTCCTTTCTTTTCATTTCTTTTCGTTTTTCAGGTGCTACCACTATAGTCAATACTTAATACTCAATAGTGCTGTATACCGTATACAGTATACGGTAATATACTATACGCAATATTTATGCATGTTACATATTATAGCGTTGGTTGTTGGTTATTCTCCCCAACAACCCCCGTTTAATATTCTCCTGCCTCTTACCACTGACTGACTAAACAAATTTCTCATTCATATTATTATTCATTGACGTCTTTCTCCACTGGAACTCGGTTCTCGGTTCTTGGTTCGGTTCAATTCAAGTCAAGTAATGAAGTTGCTTGCTTGCTGAGCAAGTGTATAGTGTTAAGTGTAATGTGTCTTCATGTATTTAGTATGTAGGATTTTGTGTATGCAAATTATTATAGAGAATGATGATGATAGGTATGAAGTATGAAAATGTAGCATATGAGTACTGAGCATTGAGTATTGAGTATTGAGTTTAAGAGAGGGAGTTGAGTTGAGTAAAGTAGATTTATGGAAATTTATGCAAGTAGATGAGGACAAGCATGAGGAAAAAATGAGAAGATTGGCGCTGGTGTTGGTATTGGCAAACTTACACATATCCATAAGCACACATTATGAATTATTATGGTTACTCTGATCATATCTCGATTCTCGATTCTACACTGTACATTGTACATTGTGCATTGTACACGTCTGCAAATGTTGTGTAAGTGAAGATGTGCAGGAAGTGAAAAGAGGGCGATGTGTACATAGTTTAGTAGTTTAACTGTAATGCAAAGTACAAAATATTAATACATGTATAATGTACAATATAACGAGGGGAAGAGTCGGGGAATATTAATGCAAGGAGGATATATATTATATATGAAAAAGAATAAGACGGAGGAGAAACGGGGAAAAACTAAAGCATTATACATATGACTCTGTACTCTTTACACATTGCATGTGCGTACAATATAAGACGGAATATATGATAGTTTATACTTTATAGTGTGTGTGTTGTGCATAAACTGTGAGGTTACTTTGTGTTTTGAATTTCCTCTTTCGTCTCATAAATACATGGAGCCATATACAATATACAATATAGTGCAAACAAGTATGTTGTATGTTGTGTGCTGTTGGCTCTAGGCTGGCTCATTGATTTATTGCGAAGCCTCCGCCTTTCCACCGACGCGCTCCTTCCAAACTCCAAACTAGCTGTTAGTTTTAGCAAAGGTATACACATACACACGCACACACTCACTCACTCAATCTCTCTTGTTCTTGTTCTCGCTCTCCTATGAACATCATCCAAACTCCATACAGTCACAAGCAGTGTGATAGAGAACGAGAACGAGAATGAAAGATAGACATAGAAACTCATTAGCGCTGTCCCGTCGACTAGATTTAGCACCGCCTGACGATGCCAAAACCAATGGTCGGCTTCCTATTTTGCTCAGACGCAGAGCAATTAAAAGCAAAAGAGTAGACCTGCTAATTAACACAGACAACCACGACTACGACTATAACGAACCTTAGTACTTGTTTGTTTTCATGCCACGGCCTATCCAATAACATTGCTCCCATTCCTACTATTTGGCTATACGACTATAAATTTCATCTCCTTTTTATTTGGCTCACAAAATTGGTAAAAATAATAATAATAATAATTATTATTATTATCAATTTAAACATGGCTATAAATATTAAATGGGCATTTTTGATGATTAATAGAAAATCTAGAGTCTAGAATGGAGAATGGAGAAGGGAGAAGGAGACATGGAAAATATATTATATGAGCTAGTTTTACTTTTGAAAATTAATCATTTTAAAAAGCCATCAAGTGCATTATGAGAAATGGAAAATACAGGCAGAATACCAAATTAGCTGATAAATTAAAAATAAGTGTGTATTTAGTATTTAGACGATGCACAGGAGAAATGAGAAATGAGAAATGTTCTTTCTCCTGCTCTCTCCGATGTGGAAATTTTATGTACATTTGAATACCCGAAAATTACCGTGAATAATGTTCCTTTTCTGCATTTACTCTTTATTCCAGTGTATACAAATGTCAAGGATTGATTTTATTGGGATTCGCTTTATTGTAATGAGAATTAACCAGGATTTCAGATTTAAGCTACAACTTACAAATTGTAAATGGTGTTATTCTTATTTTTTAATGGGAAAGAAAAACATGTCGATGAAATCGTAATGATCAATGATAGTATTTGTTGAACAAATTGAGTGAGCTCTATTCAGCATCAGCGCTGTACAGATATTCAATGTTCAGTATTCAGCTAAGGTGTAAAAATATAAAAAATGGATTTCATCAAGTACTTTGTCAACGGTTAATGATAATGCGTGTTTTGTATGTAAAAAAGTATAGATTTTGTTGAATTCACGAGATATCCACTAGAATACAGTAAATGTCCATTTTATCTATCTACTGGATACTGGATTTTAGATTCTAGATTCTAGATTCTAGATTCAATTTGAAAAAAAAGTTAATCAGCTCAAAATACTTAACGATATATCCTTTCCACGATTGACGATACTTTCGTCTTGTTCCCAATAGAATGAAATTTTAGATGCTTGAAACTAGACACTAGACGCTGTAGACTGTAGAGAAGGCAAACAAAACAAAATGGAAAGTAGATAGTTGATTACTCAAATGTAGGACTTGATGATGAAGATGGAAAATGGGAAATTGTCATAATGGTAATGATGCAAGATGCAGCATATCATGTCCAATGAGCATGTTAATGTTGGACGTTACTGGAAATGAGATGAATCTCAAGGTACATTTTATGTGAGGGATTTATGATGACTCAATCAAAATTCATAATGATATCATTTTTCACCCATGTATGGAGTATTGAGTATGGATACAGTAGTCCCCCCATTATATCAACCAATACGGACCAAAAAAGTTGATATAATCAGAAGTTGATATAATCGAGGGAGAGAGAAATAGTCATCCTCGATGTCTGGGAA
>JAQGBH010000610.1:0-46541 GCA_034698265.1 Sminthurinus aureus
ATGTTTACTCATCCCTAGCAATGGGTTTTTGAAGGTTTTTTGAAAATTTGAGATTTCGACGATTTTCACCTCTACTATGGCGTAAAGTTAGTCATTTACATCTTATTTTGCTTTAATTTTTACTTCAATCCTGAATTTTGTTGATTGAAATTAATCTCTAGAGCCCAACTAAACAAAAATTGACCATTGATTACCTACAGAGAGGAACATTTTTACATGTAAACAGTGTATTGAATCTGGAAATAATTTACTAATTTATCAATTTGGAATAATTTTTATTCGTCAATTTCATTTATGCTTACACAAAGTAGAACTGTCAAGCTTCAATCAGTCTAATCTAGCCATCTAAAATATATAATGTACAATGTACAGTGTACGAATTTTACACTGCTTAAAATATAAGCTGAATATTGAATATGTCAGAGCCCGTTGGCTTCCATGCTAGAAAAAATTATAGCAAATACACGCGGCTGGTCACTGGCCACTAGTACTGATACTGATATTGACACTGGTAATTCAATGTCATGTAGTATCAAGGTTCGTTTATACCAGAATCATTTCCATTTCCGTTTTCCCAAGGAAATGGAAAGCATATGGAGAAAGTCGTGGGTTTTTTCTTCCTTTCTTTCCCCACATTCTACATTGTACATTGTTCAGTGTACATTGTACATGGTACATCTTGGTATATTATTTTTGAAGGAAATGCACAGTGCAAAGTGTACAGTGTACAGTCCAGTTTCCTCGCCTCTCATCCTCTTTGCAAGTTTTTACAGGTTCATTTTATGAGCTGTAAAATGTACCGGGGGAGTGTGAAAGGTCTCATAGTCGTATACTTCGCCAAATGGAAATATCTACATTCTACATTCTAAATTCTCAATTCTCCAACTTCCAAACTACGTACGACATGCTGCCTTCCATGTACATTGTACATTGTACAATCTATCCGCCATTCTCCATGCTCCGTGCATGACTTTACCACTAAATGCTCCTTAATCATTTTATTCTTCTTGCTTTTCTTGATCCATACGTCTGTACTTTTTCTTTTAGTACAGCCATGTGTTGTATATTGTGTGATGCTGATGCTGATACTGGAGCCCGCTGGAAGTCGAAAAGCATCAAGTACATGTTTTTGACGCAAGATTTCAAAATTTGACTGAGCTGCTAATGAACTAAAAATTTACAAGTCCATTCCCCTATCCAGCCTTTTTTATTAAATGTATTGATTTATAAAAATACATTGTTTAACTGTCGACTGTCGACTGTCAATTTATCTGGAGTCTGGAGTCTGGAGACTTACGTAGTGAAACAATTAAATGTAGCTCCAAATTTCTATTTCCTATCAACTGCGTGTATTACAATAAATGCACAGTTGAAAGTGAGTGAGTGAGAGTGAGAGAGACGTTGAGGAAAATTGAAGAGGAAGGATGGAGAAATTTCCATGCGCGGAGTTTAATATACTGTGCCTTGAGCCTTGTGACTGGTGCCTTGTGCCTTATGCACTGTGCACTAGAAACCGACAGACAGACGAAAGTAGATATAGTTTCCATGTATATTTGCACTATATTCTATAAAAAGAAATGTGCCTGTAGGTATGCATGTAGAAGAGTATAGTATATAGTCACAAGTACTGGGAATCGAAGAGATCTCTGGGATTCGCAAAGACCTGGAACCCGAATGCAAATTTAAATCCCTTTAAATGTAAGACGTAATACGGATTGGACCATTGTACATTGCACATTGTACATTTGTACAGTAGAATGTAGAATGTCGATACAAATGATCAAATGATTTTGCAATGCACTCGTATCCTCAATGCTCAATACTCAATTCTCAATGCTCGAATGATCATTCGTCTGTGCTTGCCTTTGTGTTTAAAAGTACGTGCTTGTGTTGTGTATTGTGTATTGTGTCTCGGTGTGTGTGTGATCATGCAAATGCGCACGAAAATTATTACATGTTCCAAATTTCTATATGTACGATGTACGATCGTAAAAATTTAGCTCATGTTTTCTACATAAATCCCACATAAATAAATGAACACCACACAACTGAATATTGAATATTCAATACGGTTGGGCGTATAAAGTATACGTACAATGGATAATGGATAATGAATAGATGCGCACCACACTAAACAGACTAAACAGTTTGTTACACTTTATTGTCCTTTCATGGTTAAGTTATTCTCCGATCCATCCATCCCGTTTTCATGTATTCCATAAAGGAATTGCAACTGCTTTTTAAGTACACTTATCACACAATCAAGTGTTGTTAAAATCCAGCATGCAGATATGTATTTCTATTTTGAAATTAAAAATGAGAAAACTGGACATGGAACAAATCACAATGAAAACCCATTTCCATTGGATAAACTGAAATAATTGATTTTCCAAATTAATTTTCTTATAATTTATAATGAATTGTGGATGGGGATTGGCAAAAGCCCTGTGCTCAGCCATAGGATGCAAAATGCAATGTAAAGATGCATGTGATTTTTCCAACGAGGTTAAGTGACCACTTTAACACACATTTCACATCTCCCTATCATTAATTATGTAGGTTGCTGGTTGATTGGTAATTTGCTCTGTGAATGATTGGAATATGAATTGGAATTTAATTTCGAGTTTCGAATTTACAAACTTAAAGCTTGAAGCTTGAACCTTGAAGATTCAAGATTCAAGAGTTTTGACCTAATGAAAATTAAATAGTGTGTGACAATTGAAACTGGACACTGGGCAATGGACAATTGACAATTGACAACGAAGCAATGAATACTCATTAGCAACCTCATAATGTATCAGATACAGTGTGTGTTGTGTATTGTATACCGACACGATATTACTGTATAATCAGAACCGAAATCAGATTCAGAATCACAGGAAATTTCATGTTACCTTGAAAATCCCTTGTAGCTATTACACGATGAAATAATGATGAGGTAATTGTCATCATTATGATATTATCAACACAGTTGTAATCGTAATCATAATCATAACTGCAATCCGACTAGTACATGTAAATCTACAAGATATTCTACATTCTACATTCTACACAAAGACTGTAAAAGACTGTACAGCGTGAACCCAGTAAAACAGCTTCTGTTGTGGTAATGACCAGTGAACATGAATATTACATAATATTCATCCATCTATCTGCATATCAGTATATCAGTATAATCCGATCCAGGAGAACGTTGAAGGAGCAGGAGAGAGGAATGAAAATAAACCAGGAATAAATAAACTATATGTACAGTGTACAGTACACTTTACACTTTAGACTGGAGAAATAATTTACAAGTGTAATTACACTGATGGCAATTGTATTAATAAATTGTTCTATTTCAAGTACACTGTACACTGTACAGTGTACAGTGTACGTCATGATTCACAATTCACAATGCATGTGATATTTTAAATTGTAGATTTACTTCATGCTTTGTACCTTATAAATTATATATTATTTGACTCTATGCTTGATACTTTATACACGTTGTGCTGCATTTTATATTGTGTACTAGATACTCACAATATAAAATGTGGTATATCAAAATTGCACATGAAACATACTACATAATACATAATACATAATACATGATAATATTTGTGGGTACCTGGGAATGCCTCCGGTCGTAGTTATCACTCGCAGTTGTCATCCTCATTAATATTAATTATTTACTTTGGGTAGACCCACTTGGACACACGATGACAATAATATATGTATGTATATGTATATGTATAGATATAATATTATGTAATATAATACTCTGTGAAGAACAACAGCCTTTCCTTTCTCCTCGTCGTCACCTTTCTTGGATATATATACGATTTATTTATAGATATATAGATATATTATACGTATTTATTATTGATTGGATGATTGGTTTACGAGTCCTCTTTATTGTACACCCTGATGAATGATGATTTATTCCCTCAATAAAATAGGTTATGAAAATTTTATAGATATTTTTAATTAGATATTAGATAATAGATATTTTGTATTTTGTATCATGTATCATATATCATGTATCACGTACACATGATACATTTACACATCATATTTTTCTTACACAGATGACTATCACGATTCAGATTTTTTTAGAAGCACCAGCGACACGATTATGATTACGTTTACGTTTTATATTTCAGGATTAATGTTTTTAGGAAATCAACCTACTACTATTAATAATAATAATAATATTAATTTCGTCTGTCATATTAAAAATCCGGCAGAGCACGGCGCGTTGTGGAATTTTTTATTATTTTTGGATCCTTTAAAGTTTTGTCATAATATCCACAATTCCATAATGATCTGCCTTTTCCCCCGGGTTTTGGTTTAAGGAGTTTATGATATATGTATAATTAACAGCACCAAGTTCATATGTACATTTTTCTCATGTCTATTATGGAATAAATCTTTTCTTCCTGGTTGAATAGCGTGAGAAAATCAGCGGTCCAAAAATAACAATTGTCAACTGCTGGAATTAGGAAGGGTCGAGTTATAGTTGGAGTTGGAGATGGAAATGGACTGATATTTATATTGATAGCAGTTTCCTTGAGTAGATAAGTTGGAGCATATTCGGATTTGGAGTTGGATTTGGATCATGTTGAATGAATGGGAGCTTATAGTAGTAAAAGTCATAGAAAAAACATGCTGATTACGATGATGATGATGGTATTATAATAATAATACAAGTAATAATTCGGTTTCGGTATAGTTCATTTGATAATGTAGCAGATGTTGTACTTGTGGTATGTATGACCAGCATCTTCTTTTCCCTGTATCTACAATCTACATATAAATAAATGTATGTAGTATTTGTTATTTGGAATGTGGAATGTGGAGGTACAACTTGTGGCTTGTTTATTTATTTGGCTTCCAATTTCCGATATCTTTATTACTCTTATCCTATTTCTCCGTTTCCTCTCCTTTCCTTCTTTTCTTTTCCTTTCCTCTGTACTTTATTTGCTACTGGTCTTTGTAAAGGTGACAGGTAGAAGGTAGAAGGTAGAAAGTGGATGAATGTGTGGTACTTTCTTTCTTTCTATTCATGCACAATGCTCAATGCTCAATGCACACATATACACTTCACATGAGCCAGTCACGTCATGGCTCGTCCATTCTTCCATTTATTATGTAGTAAAAATTGGAAGTAGAATGTAGAGTGCGTAGGCTCGTCCACTGGTTTCTCAGCTGGTCATTGTATCATTCCTCTACAAAATGGGAATAGGAATAGAAATATCAATGCAAGTAAAATTGCACAGGACTGTGAACGGGAGTTGAAATTTATTTATTCAAATTCAAATATCAAACATCAAATGGGCTGATGATTATAGGTGTTGCATAACTTGGGCCACAAAAGAAAAGGAGAGAAATAGTAGAAAATAAAAGGTTTCTTCCTCTTTTCTCCTTGGTTATTGGATATATTTATTACTATCCCTATATTTCTATTATTGGCAACAGTAATATGGAGTATGGACTACTCCCACTATTATCCTTTACTATTATTTGAGAACCGCGAACCGCGAACCGAGAACAGAGAACAAGGAACAGGGAATAGCACTAGGAAATTTCAATCATTAATCAATGAATTGATCGACTAGTGCAGAACCAAAGTGAGATGGAAGAAAAATACATGGAAAAAAAGTTTGGTGGCTTGATAGCTGGCTGACTGGTTGGTTGAGTTGTTTGTTTATTTGTTGTTGTTGTTTTTTTCTTCCATCTATCTACTGTAGACTGTAGACTGTACAACTGTTCATTGTACAAGTGTACAAGTGGAAGAAGGAAACGATGTGATGCCGTTGGATTCAATTTGACATTACGCGATTCGGCATTACTTTAGGCTTGTTCTGTCATACGGTGTCGCTTTTAGTATGTTTGTATTTGTATTTGTATTTGTGGCTTCGCTTGTGGTTTTGCTGGTTTGGAGTCTTGATCGATCTTATTCCAATACTTTCTCCCACTTTTCCTTCCTTTCCTTAGCAAAACGCATGCATATTTAATCAGGCACGCACACACAATCACAAAATATGATATAATTTCCTCCCTTTTGTCTCCTGTTTACTTGATTATTTATTTATGTATTTATTCATGTATTTATTTATTTTTCTAGTAGGGTTCATTTTCATATTTGGCACATTGTATAAACGCTTACTTGATACTTGATACTAGATACTGGAGACTGGACATTGGACATTAGACATTAGACAGTGGACATTGGCGTACATGAACACAGCGTAGGTTCAGCGTATGAACAACAAACAACAGCGTCGTCAATAAATTACAGGGCATAAAATGGCCCAGAAACTATTTAGTTATACCGTGTATTTATATTTGTATTTATGATACATAACCGAATCAATTTTAAATCCAAACTTTCGTTTGTCGTAATATGTAATCACGCACAAAATATAAATGGTAAATATCACAATATCACAATGTTTTATATCAAATATTAAGCAAAAAGGAATAGGATATTTTTCAAAGTATCGAGTAGAGTACGAAGACGATTTTTCCCTTTCTTTTATCTGTCCTGGACTTGGAATACTGGAATACTTTGATGATGAAGTAGAGAAAATCCACGGGAAATGGTTTGAAGGAAAGCTTTCAAACTTTGAAACTTTCAAGTCCTTGACTCACTGACTCACTGAATATGTGGATGACACAGAGGCTCTGAATGAAAAAAATGTCACTGCTATCCAGAAAAAGAAGACGGACTGACAAAGGAAAAAGTACAGAGAAAACAACCATCACCATAAAGGCCTTGAGTAGAAATTCCAATTCCAATTCCAATTTCAATTTCGATTCCGATTCCGGTTCCTTCACTGGTTCCTCGTTCTAATCATGTATGTAAATGTATTACTGTACGGCCTTTCTTTGCTTTGAAGGAACATGAAAATCCAAAACCAAACAAAACCAAAGTGGAATCAAAAGGAAAAGAAACTTTGTACTTTCAATGGACTTTTCTCTTTGTCCAATTTTCCCCTTTTACCTTTCACTTCACTTTTTATTTACATTTTGTATTTTGTATTTTATATTTTTTAAATGTTGTTGTTGTTGTGGCGGTGACCGTGGATTTGGATTTGGATTTGGATTTGACTTCAAATTGAACCATTTAATCGCACATTTATTCGGGTGAGCTCAAGTGGAAAAGAGTGGTTGGTTCATTAAAAGTTAAATCTAAGTGTTTCTATCTCTTTCCTCTCACCGGATACTCAAAAGTCTTATGAATACTTGAAGACTTGGAGACTTGGAGACTTGACGAATGGGTGAAGAGAGGAGGAAGAGAGTGAAGGAAACAAAAAGTGGTTGATAATCACAGGCCATAAAATGAAAACATTTCCTGCCCACTCACTGACAGTTTTTCTGCTAGTTTTTGCTCGGCTACCCCTGCTGCTCGGCTTGGACTTTTCACTTGTGTATTGTTATCTTGTGTTGGATCAGTCCGTCCGTTTCTTCTTTGTAGTTGGATTCCTATTCCTATTCCTATTCCTATTGCCTAGCAAGTAAATAGGGCAAAAGACTGATAATGAAATGATGGAGAAGGAAACGTCCACATCCACATCCACATCAGCGTCCAAAGGAAATGTGTGGAGGCAGAGATTGAGATTGAACGCGAGAGTGAGAGTGAGATTGACTGGACGTAGGATAGATAGACAAAAGGAGCAAACCAAAACACTCTGCTAACCGTCCGTCCGTCCGTCCGTTGGTTCTTTTCCACCGTTTTCCGCTTTCACTTTTTCTCCAGTCAGTTTATGTGTAATCTTGTGTAATTATCACTGATGGAGTCGTAACCGTAAACGTACTCCTACTCTTCGTATCGGGCTTGCAGTTGGATATCAGAAAAACAACATGTCACAACATATACTCGTATATTAGTATATTAGGCTAAAAAGCACATGCTTTCTCTTTTAACGTACACTTTTTTTGTAGTCACTCGGATTTTCACTGTTTTTTGTCCTCCTCTACCTTTTCACTTAAATTCACCTCACCACTTTCACTTTTGATAAAGTTACTGAATTATCTTATGTTACGAAAAATCCTAAAGTACTCAAGAATTCTCGGTTTTCTATTTGTGTTTTTTTTCTATCTGTGCAATCAATACACAGCACAGCTCGTAATCCTTTCGTGTTAGAAATGGAGGAAGGATTTATAATGTAATGACAATATTGTAATTCTAGAGTTCTAGACTTCTAGACTTCTAGAGTGTAGAATTCTAGTGAAAGACGAGAGACTAGATAGAGAAAGAGACCGAAAAACCGAAGAGTACGGTAGACACACACCAAAAGTAGATGCAAGTAGAGAAATACAGATAGTATGTACAGTATAGTACAGTACAAAGATGGGGAGAAGATTGAGGGAGGAAGAGAAAGTCTCGCGAGGTTCAGCAGTTGTTCGTCCGCCTCGCTCAAGTAGTCAACTTGGAATGAATGTTGGATGCTCAGTCCTCGGCACTGAACGTTGAACATGGAGCATGGAACATAGAGCATTGAGAAGGAGACGGAAAATTCAGGGAACCAGCTTACGAACAAACGAACGTGGCAATTCAACTTGTGTTTTCACATGAGGCAAACTATGTTCAATGTGCAATGTACAATGTTCAGTGTACATCGTGGAGTGTACCATGTACAATGTACAACGTACAGGGAAGGTGAAAGACAGAGAGAAAAATCTCCCTTTTCTCTACTGTGCCATTTCTATTTTCTACACTGTACAATCTACACTGTATACAACACAGTGTAGGCTCTTGTTGAAGCTCGTCTAGCCTCGGTTTGGTTTCACTAGGGAAAGAGAAGAAATATTAGCAGAAGGGAGACGGAGACCGTGAGGAACCAAGTCGGGAAATAGAAGGAGTGCACTCCACTTTTTTCTCTCTGTATGCACTTTCTACTCCATGTATGTAATGTAGTCATGTACTTGAGCTCCACAATCCACAGCCATCCATGTAACTTGAATACATATGTAGCGTGTATTATATATTATACACTGTCCATTGTCCATTGTATATTGTATATTGTATAGAGTTGGAATTTCACTTTACATATGAATATGCGGGTATGCAATCCAGTGTGTTAGGATTATATCGAGGTTATTGGTCATCCAAGCCAAAAGTCTGTCACTGTACACTGTACATTGTACGAGCAAGAGTAGGAGAAAGGACGAGCAGTCCTGTTATTATTATTATTATCATTGCCACTATTATTATTATTATTACTCTTGTTATTGTTTGAGGATGAGTCCTCAGTTCTTACTTTCTCTGTCTATTTATTTTACCACCACTTTTTACATACCCATATCCTTTCCCCTTGTATACATCTATTGCCCATATATTCATTCCTTTTGTATTTTTGTATTTCCATTACCACTTCAATAGAAATGGAAATTTCACTGTGAACCTGAGTCCATTGATCCTATACTCATTTTACCTCAAGTATTTCTTCCAGTATGCAGTTGAAATTTACTCATTTAATTTAATTTCAATGATTAGTTCTCCCATGGTCAGTTCAAGCTAGAGCTACAACCTAAAGGAAGAAGATGCAAGCACAACGCATCAGAAAATGTTACATTTTATAAAAAAAATACTAAAAAAAATTATTCTTATTTTACATAATGCAAGGTAGCAGGTAGCATATGTGTAAAAAGGAAATGTAAATCTAGTAAAATCTAGTAAAAAATGTACATTTTGCACTATTTGTAAGATCAACTTGTGTAATAATAATATTGTATACAATATAGCGCGGCTGTACAATACAAAATACAACATGTAGATTGTACACTGAGCATTGAGCATTGAGCATTGGACATGCTGATGTACATATGTGTGTATTTATAGAGGATGCAAGAGCGTGTGAATTTGATGTACACACATAGAAATGGAGCGGGGAGGTCTGCTTCTGCTCCTTCATCCACATCATCCAGACTCCCGAGTTTCCGTCCTCTTCTCTCGCAGGAAAACGGAGAAAGGCGAAAGACGAAAGACGAAAGGCGAAAGTAGGAAGGAGAAAGCAAGCGGTAGAGAAAGGAGAAAGTAGAAAGTAGAAAGAGGAATGGGGAATGGGAGATGATGAGATGAGCCTGAGCAAAATCTGGATCTGGAAACTGCTGCTAGCTCTAGCTTCAGCTCTAGCTGTAGTTCTGTAGCTGTGTAGCTCTTTAGCTCCCTAGCTGGCTGCCTAGCTGCCTGGGTGGTTGCAAGTTGGACTGGACTGAGTGGAAGTGAAGGGAGAGAAGGGAATGAGCAAGTTCTTTCTTCCATCTATATTCTAGATCAGATGCTGATGCTAGTGCCTGTGCAAGGGCTGGTTCTGTCTCTGCCTCTGGTATGGTATTAGTCTATACGTTTTCTCTAGGTATACAATTTCCATCCAACGTGAGCTATTTCAAATGCTCTGAGAAAGGAGAAAGGAGAGCCAACCAGTAACCAGTATACTTGTATATCTGTACGTGTGTAGGTAATAGGAAAAAGCTGAAGCCGACAGGGAAGGCAGCCACTATTATTTGCTACTTATATGTGGAAAAATAGTGCATTTCTATCTCAACTCTAGTGTTTGGCTATATGCATTTGTCTGGATTGGATTGGAGTGGAGTGGAGCAGAGGTTTTGTAGAGTAGAGAAGAATACAGCGTTGGAAGTTGAAAGTTGGAAGTTGGTAGTGTGCGAGTGAGCAAACGAAAGTGAGTGAGTTTGCACGAGTGTGCGGAACGAGGGAGAGGAATGAAGGCACAAATCGATACCTTGAGAACTTTAGTTCGTCTTTCTCCGAACTGGGAAATGCTCACTGCTCACTGCTCACTGCTCTATCTTGCACTGTGCTAGACTACACTACTACTCTACTCCACTCTACGCTGCTCTGTTATTCTACGATCAACTCATGGTGTGCTATGGGTGAAAGTACCTTGTATATTCTATATTATACACGCAACTATCATATCCCATCATATCCTATTATATTACATATAGGTTACTCGCTGTTGCTAGAAATTCGGGCCTTTTCCCTTCTTCCCTCTTCCTGCTCTTTCCACTGCACAAGTAAGTAGAGAGTGAGAGAGTGAGTGGAGAATTCACCTATATCCACACTCTACTCTGTACACTGTACGCTGTATACTGTACCTTATACATTATACATGGACAAAATTACCACAAGTTGTAGCTTCCCTTTGTATCAAAAGTCCTTTGTCCTTTACTCACTCATTCCTCTCATTTGGAGTTTGGAGTTTGGATTTTAAATTTCCTAGATTTCCTAGTAAATCAACAAGGCTGCAGCTGATGCTTCATGCTCATAATGGTTCAAACTTTAGCTCCCATTTTATTCTCTCTCCCTCTCTCTCTTTTTGTTCCGTTTTCTAGTCTTTTCTTGTTCTAGTTCTCATTGTGGCTCTGTACTGCTCTTTAAAAGCATGGTTTTGTCGTTGGTATTTTCATGATAATTATACAAATATCGCACAACACATACACATGCACACACACACACACTACACATTCATAGAACCACTCACTTGTGAACTTTTGAATGCTGTGTAAAATCCCAATAATTACCAATTAAATTTCCTTTGGAGAGAAGAGATGAAAAAGGGAAAAGGGAGAAAAGGGGAATAGAAAAAAGTGGGTGAGTAGCTGTCTACAAAGGCAACTGTACAATCTGAAGATCACAAACACACATATAGACAGATGTATGGATTTTGCCAGCTTGAAAAACAACATATGACATAGACACTAGACACTAGACACTAGAGACTAGACGCACACATGAAATTAGTATCAAATATCTCAAATCAAATATCAAATGACTGAACAGTGAACAAGGAATATTGAGAATAGATATAAAAGGGAATGAGAATGATGATAAGCAAAGCCATTGTCAGTGCCAATGCCAGTGACAGCAAAAGCAAAAGCAAAAGCAACAGCGATAGCGACAGTGAAAGAATGTCAATAGAGCCTCGAATGCTCGAATGCTTGTATACTCGATAGTCAATAGTAGTGACATTGAAAATAGAATGAGTTGGTTTGTTTCTCTTTTCTGTTTTTAATTCAACATCCAACATTCAACATTCAGCTCGGCATGCTGAGACTCAATTCCACATTGTCAAATTCAAGGCAACCCCTGAGAGGAAATGGGAAATGGTAAATGGGAGAAATTCACAGAGGTAGATATTGAATCAAGATATACAAGTACAATTCGTGAACGCACCGTCATACAGCTACATTATACAACAATATGTAGTGGATGGTGTAAAACATAGTGACGGTGAGAGAAGAGCAGTAGACGTCATTCAAGTCCTACTTTCTCCTTTTTAATGGGACTCAGGAAAACGGAAAGTAGAGTAAAGTATAGCAAAGCCTGGTGGAGCTATATCAGAGTGAAGTGGAGTGGAGAAGAGAGAAGAGAGAAGAGTGGAGTGCACTAGTAGTCTAGATGAAACTGGAGAGAAGAGAGGTTGGGAAGTTGGAAAGTTGTGCCTACCATGCAACACACCATACACCCTACACTCTACACTCTACACTAGAACCATGCCATATTTGTATGATATTCCTATTCCTATTTGTATCCGTATAACTACAACTTTCCCTGACGCACTTGCTCTGACTCGGTGAAGAATTTTGCGTGTCTGTGTGTGTTGTGTTTCCAATGTTGAATGCTGAATGTTGAATGTGCGTACGCACTCACATTCATACAAGCACAAATTTACTTTAAATCCCATTATTATTACGCGCACCAAAACTACATAGCTCTGGCTCTGACTCTGGTTCTGACTTGAGGGCGATTCACAAAAATCCTCATGGCTCCTCTTGAAAACGTAAAAAGACCACCCAAGGAAGGAAGAAAGTAGGCTAAATTCAACCAAGTTACAAGGCCAAATGGCAAATAGGCCAAAAACCAGGACAATTTCATTACAAAATCCACACAAGTGATAGAACAGAAAACAGTTCACGTCACAACCCACAATATCCCACATTCTACATTCTACATTCTAGTCAATGGTGCATTTCAACATTTTGTTTCATCTTCTATTTCTTTTTCTATCTACATTCTACATGCTCCATACTCCATACTCCATACTCCATACTCTATTCACTATGACAGGAGGAGGAGAGGAAGAGAGATGACGCAAGTTGAGGAAGACGGAAGTGTAACACTAAAAACTAACAAGGAACAAGGAACCAGTAACAAGTAACAAGTACCAAGTCTTACCATTCATGTCTATTGGGAAATCATTCAGAGCCAGACTTGAAAATCCACAATCCACAATCCAGAACTGGCCTTCATCACCAACTTGTGAATGACATGACGTAGAAAAAAGGCAGTCAGAAAAGCAAAATGAAAACGGAATGGCTAGATTTCAAAGCTCAAGGCTCAACATCCAACATCCAACGTTCAACATTCAACACGAGAGCATTTTACATAATGAAATAAAATATTCCTGGGAAACCAAAAGTCCAAAGCTGAAAGCCCAGAGGGAAAATCCAAACCCGAATCATCCTTTCCATTTACTATTTAGCTCAGCTCTATTTATTTATTTATTTATTTAGATACTGGGAATATTTTGAAAAGTATTACGTAGTAAACACAAAATTTGTTTCTAATTCTTAAAAAATATCTAAAATTGTCTTTGTTTGATCTTTGGTGGATTTGCATAAATCCTTGTCTATTTCTAATTTCTAATCGTAAATGGCAATGTGGAGTACACAAAACATGTTACACATTCCATACTCCAAATTCCACATTATGTATTATTTATTTATGAATGAGTGAATGAGTGGCTGCTGTACTTTCCCATGTGCTTGTTTTTGTCACATGTTGCGCCGATGTATAATGTATAATGCACTGTTTGAGGTTTGACTATGGCTCCTTTTAAATCTGGCTCTCTTTCTGATACTTTCAACTTACAAATACTTTGTACTTGTAGCTCTGTAATCTGTATAGTGCACTTTCATTGCACGCTGTACACTGTACAGCATATTGTATCCACTTTCTCTTTCTAATCCACGGCTGAATTTTTAGGGGAATTCAGCTCTTCTATACTCTCCGCTTTATATTAAATGACTTTTCTCGAATTTAGGATCTAGGATTTTCCACATTTCCACATTTTTATGAAATGACATTCCCAATTCTTTGTAAATATTTTGTACAAAAAACGAAAAGAAAAGCAAACAGCTGTCGTTTTTCTTTCAATGTACAGTATTTCGTAGGGTCTATAATCTAGCATCAAGCATCAAGTGTGAAAAAGGCCTAAATTTTCTATATACTTTCTATACTAGTTTAAATCCACATTCAAACAATTTATTCCTTGTCCCACTTCACAAGGATTTTACAGGAAAGCTGATTTTCTCCTTTTGATTCTAATTCCCTGTTTTACTTCTAGTTGTGGTTCGGATCCTGATTCTAATTCCCTCGTCGGATTTTAAAACACAAAACCCCGATTACATTGCCATGGACAAAAATAGGAAAAAATGTCCGTATTTCTAAGATTAAATACTAAATACAACGGACGAAAAGATGGAACACAGTTGGTTTACTGCGCTTTTATTATACTTTTGAAAATACAAAAATGTACAGTGGTTATTTTGTTTTGTTTTGTGTGTTTGGTCCTTTTGGTTTCCACTCTCTTGACTCCCCTTGCCCCGGGCAAAAAATGGAAAGGAATGAGAAAGCCCATTACAAAATTTGAAGAGTTGGAAAGGAAAAAACCGAGTGTCAAAAGAGACAGACAGTTGGACACCTGTGAAGACAGGAAAGCGAAGAGCAGCCGCCTCCTCCTTGACGGTACATGCACATTGCACACTCTCACACTTGTAATCCATCTACTATGAACTATAAACTGGGAGTCCCATCAGAAATTTGAAACAGGATTAGCCTGTTCCCTATATACATGTATGGTACACAAGTACTTTATAGTACATTGTGTGTACTCTGTGTAATTGATCATTGATCTTTTTTCATGATGAAGAGTAGACAAAGAAGAAGGAAAACATTGCAGAAATTGAAAGCATGCATCAAGTGCACAAAAACTCATCTCAACCTACGAGCTAAACAGCTACTTGTGCGTTGTGCGTTGTGCGTTGGCAGGGAGGCAGCACCAAATTAAAACTGAAACTCAAGTAATCCTGTCGAAAATGTAATTCATTTTTTCATCCTCCCTTGAAGTTTTTGCACAAGAGCAAAATTACAATGTGTACCGGTTTGGATCAGGTGGGGAGGAGATTTTGTGTAGAAACTAGAAAATAGAAAGTAGAAAATGAGTGGAAAGAAGAGACGCTCCCGAGCAGGAAAGCAAAATGAGAAAGTCATTGTGGTTTTTTCCTCTTCTTGAGCAAAGTATGCTGAAAACTCAAACTCTGAACTGTAAACATTAACTTTATATTGGAGCCTCAAAACTCTAAACTCCAAACTCCAAACAGGAGACTCAAGTCTCAAGACTCAAGGCTCAAGCTCATTTTCTCTCTTCATGTCTCTTTATGCATCGCCACCGTCATCATCATCCTCCTCTGCTCATCATTCATCCGAGCAAAATGTTGAATTCCAATTCTCCGTTATCTTCCATTGTGCTCAAATTGACATCAATTGATGCCGTAGAAAATGAAGAAAGAGGACGTTTACGGTTTATTCATTTCGTTGACATGCATCCTCATTTACTGGACAAACCTCAAACCTGCACAAATTACAGACACCAGTCCCAATTCTTCCATTGTCTCCTGTCTCATATTATGCTGATTTCTAGTGTCAACTGTCGATAAATAAGTGACGAACGTGTAATATAGCTGACGGCTGCCTTGTCATTTTGAAACAGCGAACAGTGAACATATGCTTTTAAATTCCATTTCCAGGTTCAGGCTAAGAACTGAGACTCCGCCGTCGAGACGTCCAGGTTCATCCATATTTCACTAAACAATTGAGAAGCATTTTTCTAATGTAATGTCTATAAGGCTCATAACAACCATATTTCAAACATCTTATACTTTCTTGTACACAGCACATGAGTATAGTGAGTATTGTGAGAAGATTGTACAGTGTACAGTGTACAGTGTGTAGTCTGTGGAGTGTATACTGTGGACCGTGGGCTGCCAAGAGTGATTTGTGGTGATTGATGCCATTCAATGGAATAGAGTAGTGTGGAAAAGAAAGGAAAATGGAGTTGGGAGTATGTTGAGCGTGGATACAAATGAGGAAGGGGAAAAGGGTTCAAAAACATGGAGAATCCACAATCCACAATGGATATTATGGATATTATGGAGTCATACGCTCACGTACACACAGTCATTCTTCAATTTTTCTTATGCTTATTTGACGAGTTTCATGTTGGCCAGTCTAATATGAAATATGATGTAGAATGTAGACGGCAGACAGTAGAGTTTAGACTGAAGAGAGTAGAGAGTATACTTTACCATTTTTTCTTATCCCGAGCTCACAGAAGCGTACTCTCGTCTCAGCCTGGGCTGGTTTGGTCTGGTGTGGTAAATTGGGTAAAATTTAACAATCAGTAGACAGTAGACAGTGGATATTGGGAAAGAAAGCGGAAGGCAGCATTAGAAGACATGCAGGACCATTAGCTCTCCCGACACTCGACCTAGAACCTAGAACCTAGAATCTAGAAGCTAGAAGCTAGAGGCCAACCTTTCCCATAAGATGTTTGCAGGGTCTCTTTCTGCGGTCTAACGTTTGGCTTTTGGCTTCTCAATGCCCAAATTTCATTACATTCAACTTATCTCCAGCATACACCCTACACACACTACTACACAAAATAAACAGTGTACACAGAGTTTTTGTGACCTTATGCGGTGAAACTAGACTTTGGGCATAGAAATGCAGTAGATAGTAGACAGTAGACGTTGAGCGTAAAGTAGTGTGAATGTGTATGGAGGCAGTTCTAGATCCTAGAAAGCATGTGGGGAAAGGAGGAAGAGCGGCAATTTGTCAATGAGAAGCTGACTCTACTCCAGGCTCTAGACTCAAGACTCAAGTCTGCTCAGGCTACTCAACTTTATTCAACGTCCCGTGTGCCTTGTGTCTATGTTCTAAGTTCTATGTTGGTTGCCATGGCTGACAGCACAGTTCGATGCTCGACTCGATAGCCTCAGCTTTGCCTTTTCCGCTATTTTATATGTCTGTCTTTTGAATATTGACTTTTGAAGGCATTAGTTAGGTTTTTTCTTGCGTAAAATGTAATACTTGAGAATGAGCAAATTTGGTAGCGGAATTTGAATGGAAAAACCGACAATCCATAATCCACAATCCACAATTCACAGCTTTTGAATCATTTCCAGGAACTCGGTCGAAAATAAAATTGCGACAAAAGTACAGTTTTCAACAACGGTGATTTTATATCTGTCAAAAGTCCAACACACAACATTCAGGAACCAAATTATTCTGCTGGAATTTGAGCTTTGAAAAATGGCATTTTCAACGTCTACAGTCTACAGTTCAGCATCCCTTTCCTCTTCTCCATGTTCACTACGATTTGAGACATGTGAAATAAAAATGGCAGTGCACAGTTTACAGTTTACAGTGTAGTTATTTAAATTGGAAGGAACAGTAAAAGGAAAAGTAGCCGAGTTACCAAATGCGAGGACAGAGACGAGATGCTCATAAAAAATTCAACGGGAGTGACAGAACTGGAGAAGGAAAATGTAAATGTAAAGAAGATGAAAATGAAAATGAAAACGAGCAGGAAGCATGAGCAAGACGATGATCTTGATGCTAAGCATCAAGAATCAAGCCTCCAGCACTGCAGCATCCATCCATACTTTTCCCTTTCAAAGCTTTCTTTTGTTATAATAATCCTGTTCCTTTTGTCTCACACTCCCTGTCGTCCTATCACCTCACATTCCCTTTAAATAAGATGTGTAAAAACTACAATACACTATAATACAGTACAAAATTCAAAACGCAACGATGAGGATGACAATGACAATGAACGTGATGAGGACTGAAAATAACAAGAATGCCAAAAGTAAGCAGCTTCTAGATTCTAGATTCTAGATTCTAGAGTAGATCAAAAACAAGACAGGATTTTCCTGCGGATGTGAAATTTTACAATCCCGTTTCATTATAATAATGAATGGTGCTGTAGGAAGTTGGAAGGCGGCTAAAGGTGCTTCTTTCTTCTGCCTTAATTCGCAATTCGTAATTCGGAGCAAGAAGTCTTGTGCTCACAATGCAAAAGGGAATGCTCATTGTATTCAGTATTCAGCATTCAGTATTCAGTTTCAGCCGAGCAAGTCGAGGAAGTCGAGGACCCAGCTGGAGAAAAATAAAGAGAAAAGTTATGCTGCGGAGAGCCTCTACTGGAAATAGTGGAAAAGTAGGGGAAAAGGAGAAGGATCAGTACAAATTTTAGCCACATGCCGGTGATAAAGTTGCTTTCCCTTTTAAAGAACAAAGGATGAATCTAAAATCCAAAATAATATAATGTAATAAAATGAACATCGTAACTATAAAATTAACAGAATTTTCCTGATCCATGTAATTTTTGATGTTAAAAAATAATGGAGGAAAAACAGCGCAGAACTACGTCAAGTGACAAGGATACAATAGAGCAGAACGGAATGAAAGTAAAGTATGTTAACGCTGTTGGTCCTGCTTTGGAGCAAGCCATGCCATCTGCTTGTACCTTTTGAAAATTCCTCTCACCCGGCATTTCCACTCTCAAATCTCAAATCTCAAAGCCAGGGAAATAAACATTCTCATCCAATTTAAACGCTATTCATGGGAAGGAACGAGAGAGGAACGAAGACGCGTTAGCACTAGAAACTAGAAGAAGTAGAAGCAGCAGCACTAAAGGAAGACGAATCTGAATCCAAATCCGAATACGATTACAAATAGGAATAGGAATACCAAGAGAGACATAAATCATGGAGAAATTGTCTATCTATAAATCTTTGAAGAAAGAAAAGTTGTTTTTTCACCACAGCACAAACAGACAGACAGCAGCACCAGCACTTTATCAAACTGCCTCACCAACGCATAACAAACAAGGAATAGAAAATAGCAAATACCAAATATCAACCAGGCAACTCAACTAAATTCACATGATCCTTTACATCATTATCCTTGTTTTCCTTCCTTGAAATTAATCACCCTCCTCATCAAATTCAACAAATCCACGTTCCAAAATATCATAAATAATTGCAGTTTAGTTGGAAAGAGCATTCACCTCACAAAATCAAGAACCAGTATTCAGTTTTGAGTATTGAGTTTTGAGTGTTGAATATCGAGTATGGAGTATTCAGGGCTAAAATCCTGCTAAAAGTGTTAAATTTGTACAAGAAAAATGACCATAATGATGACTTGAAACTTGCATGTGTTCAGATTTTTAAGGAAAAATTTGAAAAATTCCAAAGAGTCAGGAATATTAAATCATCCACTTTATCCAGTGTAGTTTTGGTTCTAGTTCTAGTTCAAGTTGCTTCACGTCCTTTTGCTCATCCGGATGAAACGCAGGAAGAGGACGAGTTAAAATATGACAGGAATTAATAATATTTGTAATATGTGTACTCACATCATTTACAATGTGCCATACATACAGTATACTCAAGTGTACAGTGTATACAAAGGACATGCATAATGTTAATGATGAACTGATAGGTTTCTGGTGGTAATGATGAGGGTGTGGGTTGTAGGTGTGCGTTTTTTCTCTTTTCTGTTGATACACAGAGACAGAGTCATAGTTCATCGAGAATTTGATGCTGCACTGTATCTTTTCCTCATTATATTCTACTCTAGACTCTAGACTGTACTATGTAGACTGTGGTGTGTAGTGTGTATTATGTATTATGTACTGGGATATTTTGTAGTTTTGTAGGTGTGAAGTCATACGTAATATGTAAAACGTAAGATGAAGATGTAGGTTGTGGGCTGTAGGTAAACTCAACTCAACTCAACTAAACTCAAGTCAAGTCAAGGAGCATGGATGAAGATGCAGGTTAAGTGATAAGAAATCTTTTTGGACTAGAGCCCAACAGTTCAGTTGAATCCGAATTCAGTAGCTCTTGTGCTTCTTGTACTTCTTTTACTTGCTCTCGCACTCAGATAACTCTTAGTTGACTCTTTTCTCTTCCTATTCTCCTTTTTGTTTCACATGTTCACATGTTCCTTGTTCAACTGTGAACCTGTTATCTCTTTCATACATGTGTCTAGTGTCTAGTGTCTACATACATTCTACTGCCATCCATACACACATACATACATCTGTACGTCGGTACAGTACATACGTGTAGGATTTGCAAAGACAAGACACAAGGCACAAGGCACAAGACACAAGACACAAGACTAGAAAAGAACGAAAAAGTCCAAGTCCAAACCCAAGCCCGAAGCAAGATCAGTGTTTTCCCAAAATCACATGTGGTGTGAGGTTGAATCCCTTGGATTTTGGCTTCTTTCTCCTTCTCTTATTTTTTCCGCCTCTTTTTTTGTCTCTTTGTCTCTCTCTCTCTTTTCTTCAATCCGATTCAAGGTTGGATTTTGGATTTAGGATTTACTATGTTGAATGTTAGTTGTTGGTTGTTGTGTCAGATGTGTTTTTTTTCTCCCTATATTTTTTTGTCACTGGAACTAAACCAAACCAAACTGAACTGAACTAAACTGGTAGAGCAAGTGTAGAGTGTAGAGTGTAGAGTGTAAGTGGGAGATATGTAGAATCTAGAAGAAGGGAAGAGGAACAAAATATTGCATGGTATTTCGTCTCGGTCCACATGACGATTTGCCACACACACGCGCGTGCACAACACACACTTATTTTATTTCTACATTTCTTTCTATTACTTTTCATAACTATCCAAAATCCAAACAGTGGCATTGGCAAATTTGGAGGCTTTTAGTCTCAAAATCTCTGAGTCTTTGAGGCTGAGATACAAATTATTATTTCTATTATTATTATTGTTTATTCACATAAAATGTAAACCGCATTTATTTTCCATGAAATTTACCTCAATCCTGAATGACGCTTGTTTAGTCACTATTGTGACAGCTAGCAAGACAAAAAAAATCCCATGTACATTGTACACTGTACACAGTAGATGCAGAAATTTGACTACAAATTTCTGATTCAAATCATCAATTTTTGTACAATTTTGTACAAATCTAAATTTATAAACGGAATGAGCATTATTTGCAATCTAAAATCTAAATTTTTGTACTAAATACTAAAAGAGAATAATTTGAAGCCACAGAAATCTCTTAGAAATATGAAAATAAATTTGCTTCTTAGAAAAACCATGGATAAGAAGAATCTTAAAGAATCAAATGACTTTTCCCCTAGAACTCATAATAAATATACAATGTCTATATGGCAATTTTTGAATTTTTGAATTTTGAAATTGTGATCTTTGTTTTGAATTTTGAAATTGTGATCTTTGTTTTGAATTTTGAAATTGTGAACTTTGTTTTGAATTTTGAAATTGTGAACTTTGTTTTGAATTTTGAAATTGTGAACTTTGTTAAAATGTGTAACAAAGTTAATCTCTTCATAGGCCTTGATGTCTGCCATTGGAATAATAAATAAAAATAACTCGAATTGTTTGTTATTATTTTTAAAAGATTAGCAACATTTTTACACTTCCCCGTTGTATGCTTAGTTTCAGAGAATGGTTGTACTGGTCTTCTTTTGTGTGTACAAGAAAATTCAAAAAATAGGTATACATAGAGAACACATTTGACATTTTATTATATTATGACGCATATTACATGTTACTGGTTTCTCAGAAGAGCGATAGATATGTACAATGTGCAATGTACAGTGTACAGACCACAGAACACATTGGAATTTTTTGAAATACATATTCCACACCATAAAATATGGATGAAAGAGTGAAGGAGAAATGGGAAGGGAAAAGTTGGATTTTTGTGTGATATGGCTTCAAAAGTTGAGGATTTCTAAAAATAAGGAAAAGAAAAGTAAAAGGGAGGGAGAATGCTCAGAATTTGAAGTGAAATAGAAATTCACTATCACTCTACACTCTGCATCTATAGATAATACCTCATATCTCACACTATTAGTATTATTATTATTGCCCTTCTTATGATCATAATCATCACCATGGTTGCATGCACTTGTATTTTATTCAGAATTTTCCCTGTGAGGAATGTACAATTTAGAATGCACTGCAGGAGCACTGAGCAAAAAGCATACGCCACACACATTGAAAGATTCTACTGTATGAGATTGAGAGTCTTTTGACTGCTGACTGCTGACTGCTGACGTCTCCTCTTGATTCTTGACTCTTTGCGGTCGGTGGTGGTGAAGTGACTGAATACCAACGAGAAGAATTGCATAATACAATTTCTGGTCACGTGAAGAACGCCGTGTTGTCTTCACATATTCCCCATGTTTCTCATGTACAGGACAAGATGTAAAAGAAGAGCCTGGGTTGCACTATCACCCTTCTTGTACTATGTGTTTGATGTTTGATGCCACCGTAATCATAATAATATCATAGTGCTTCTGTTATCTGTTATGATGCCACCTACATCTACATTACAGAAAAGTGTAATATATATATAAATATATTCTAGATTCCAGTGCAGCGTCATCTTTTTTGAGGAAGAGTTCCCTTTATATCATCAAGATTTGGTATTTAATGCAAGCTTGTTCTTTTTATCCCTTGCTTTATTTTTCTACATCCAAATCCACTTTATTGTCCTTATTTACCTTGGCATATCAACGGTACAGGGTACAAAGTACATCAAAGCTCAAGGCAATCTCTCGCATGTACTTTTGAGTGTGAGAGGTGTAATGCAACGTTTTGGAGCATAAAATACATCATAATCCTAGCATAATGCAGAATCCAGAATCAAGAACCAAGAATCAAGAGGAAGCGAGAAGAGGAACAGCGGAAGAGGGAAAGAAAGATATTAACACAAGTTTGCTTTACTTCCTTTTGGTTTTGGTTTTACGTTTGGTTTGTGATTGTTCCTCGAGTGTGTTTTCCTTCCACATCATCTTCATTTCCTTTGATTCCTTTAATTTACAGTTTGTGCTCATGTTCCTGCTCCAATCCTGGTTCTGGTTCTGGTTCTGATTCTGATTCTGATTGTGGCTCTAGCTCAGTGATTATATTGTGTCTATCTGCCTGTCTGCACTATGCCTCACTGCCTCGCTGTTTGATGGTTCGTTT
The DNA here is from genome assembly GCA_034698265.1 of Sminthurinus aureus. Taxonomy (NCBI): domain Eukaryota; kingdom Metazoa; phylum Arthropoda; class Collembola; order Symphypleona; family Katiannidae; genus Sminthurinus; species Sminthurinus aureus. The sequence continues at coordinate 23,104 of JAQGBH010000610.1, forward strand.
CTTGTGTAAAAGGTAACTGTGGGAATATCTGTATGTTGTATGGTACGTAAAGTAAGATGGATGGATGGATGGATGGATGGACGTAAATCAATACAACAGGGCTCTTAGCTCCCAACTATAGCAACTGGTAATAAATTCCCTTATGAGAAAGCTATTTCTCATCGTCCGTAATTAATACTTTCAAAACCTACATCATCATCATCACCAGCATCATCAGGAGCATTGGGATACTCCAACTTTCACCAAAATCGTCAACTACCCTCTTCATCATCGCTATTATTATGATTACTTGTGCGGATCCGGCTGTCTGTCTCTTCTATCTTTTATCTGCTGTCTTCAATATTCTATCTTCTATCGTCTACCGTCTACCGTATTTTGAGCCTCATTTGCGGTAGTTCAAGGGAGTTCAAGGGAGCGGAGAGAGAAAGTATTAAGTGAACGTCAAACGCTTAATTATTATTCACTATAGAATATAGAACCTCAGAGCCTCAGAACTACACAAGTACATCTATCATTTTTGCCTATGAGTACTCACTACTTTCTACTTTCTACAATAAATGATCTTTGTTATTTTCAAGTTTGATTTGGTTCCGTTCCGTTTGGGGTGAAAACTGAAACCAAAACCAAAACCAAAACCAGACTACTGTGAAACAACATTCGGAATTCTACAAGTTGTACTTGTACTAATTCTATGCGTCTAAAGCCCTAGTTTATAATAACAACACGAATGGAAATATCTAATGATGAAACGATCAACCAAAACTACCAACTAACCAACAACCACCAGTTCTTCGCTCTCTATTTCCATTTCTTTATGCTTTATGCTTGCTCTGTACTCCATACAAATATCACAAAGGATTTTGCTTACGCCTAGAAAATCCAATCATTACACATTTCACATGCTGCGTTTCTATATATACGATATATGCAGCAAATTTGTATTTGTTTGTTGCTATAACATGTGAAATATGCAGTTGGGTATTTTATATAGTAGTAATTCAAATTTCAAGGTTACCATTTACCATTTACAATCCAACACAATAAACAAAAGAAACAAAAAGCACACATGGGTTTTCAATCCCTCACGTCACTTGTACGGTTCTAGAGCTTGTTCATGCGTTAAATGTGAACTTGGAGAAAGTGTTTTATTTATCAAGGAGGTTGGACATTTTCCTCTTGTTTTGTCTAGTTGAGGTTGAGTGGTTGAGTGAGTGAGTGATCTGGCATAGCAAGAATTGAACCCACCAAACCAAACCGAATTTAGCATGAGCACCAAAGTACAATAGCATCAAAAATAGGATTTCCTTGCACGCCACCTAATTTATTGTGGGTACGATGTTTGATGTATTGTTTGTTATTTGTTTTGAGTTTTGACTAGTTTATTTGTACACTGTTGTATACTCTGTAAAATAATATAGAATTCGGAGAAGTTCAACACAAAACGAATACAAAGCAGCAAATAGAAAAGCTAAATTGTTTATGTGGTCAACTGTCTTTTGGGCCATTATCCATTACCCATTTTCTATTGTCAATCTAGAATCTAGAATCCACCACTCGATCTGTCACATGTCAAAGACTCAAGACTCAAGTCTCAAGACTCGCAACTTTTGACACTGATTTAAACCGAGTCGACCCAAACGTGGAATAAAAAGATAGAGAAGCATAATTTTCCCTTTTTTACTGTTATATTTTATTTTGGTGCTGCGATGTCAAAAGTCAAAAGTAAAAAGTCCGGGGCCCTTCAATGTATTATTCATCTTTCATCTTTCAAAAAGGAAAGTTGTGGAAATTTGAGCACTTGTAAAGTGTCAAGTATAAAATAAGGAATGGGAAAGGAAAAGGTTTGAAATAAATTGATCCGGCAATTCAAGATTTCACCATCACACGAGCTTTTGCCATAGGCTTGAAAAGTCTTAATTCTCACCCTCGACTCAAATGTGCATATTAAATACAATAATATACAGTACATCTTCTTGTAAAGCACGAAATCTCGCAAGTGTATCCCGTGGATTCCAAATTCGGAATATAGTTGCCTTGAGCCTTGAGATGTTTTTAAGCAGTTAATTGATTTCTTTTGACCATGCTTTTTACTCTGTTACAAACAAGAAAAAGGAATGAGGTTCATGTCCACTGCACTGGCCAAATGAAATGCTTTACTTTTTATCCTTGAAGCTTGAAGCATGTTGTGGCTTAATCTGGAAGACTCGGGAGTGAATGAGAACTTGTTTGATGTGGTGTTGTTGTTGTGGATTGAGAGTCTCAAAGCTCAAAGCTCCAAGCTCCAAGCTCCAAGCTCGAAGCATGAAAGGTCTTAGCGGAAGTTGTGGATGTAGAAAGTAGAAAGAAGAAATGGGAGAAAAGAGGATTGGTGAACGGAATACAAAAATTAACTGAAAATAGAAAACACGATACAAGAGACACGAGACATGAGAAACGCCATTCAATATTCAACACTCAATTCACCAAACACCAATTCCAGGTCTGTGGAATGTCCAGCTAAATTATAAAATGCTCTGAAATTCTTGTTTATGGTTTGGGAATAGGAATAATATGCATGGGAAATTTAAAGGGCCTTCCAACTCTTTATCTGGTAGTTATAACATCAAGTGGTATTAAACAAAGCAACTTTCACTAATTATCCAAAGATCCAAAGATGCAGTTTAAAAATTGAAACAGTTCAAGTGCTTCCCAGTCTCTCAATATTTGGGTTTCTAGTTTATTTTAACAAGTTTTGTGCAGATGCCTCCATCAGGTTGTAAATTGTACGTAAAGTTAAAGTTTCCTTTTGAGCTCGTCCTGTATTTATTATTTACATCAAGTTCATCAAGTTGAAACTGTAAACTGCAGTTCATTGAGTGTTTGAATGCTGAATGCTGAATGTACGTTTTATACTGTACTTTGTAGTTTGTACATTGTGTATCAAAACTTTCCCTTGGACTTGAGCTAAACCATCTTGATTCGTGTAATGAAATTCTACAAGAAGTGTGAAACTGGCGATAACTTGTTAAATTATTCAGCTGTAGAGAATAGAGATGCTTGAGTTTATAGAGTCTAGAGTCTAGAGTCTAGAGTAAAACAACAACAATTGAGTTGGAGTCTGCTTTTCAGCAGCGGGTGCAACATGAACCTCTGACTTGTGAGGACCAAGGCAAAAAATCCGCATCAAATCATTGCAGCTTGAGTAACAGCTGTTCATTTAAATGCAAATGTGAGCTCAAGTTTTAGAAACTTGCCGTTTAACTTTCAAAATGTCCAAGGGATTTGTACTTGAAAATTGAAACTTGAACGTTGAACTCTGGCAGTTGAACAAATTTTAGGAAACTGGAAATTCAACTAGTAGTGTATTTTTATGAACGAACTGGAACATTCCGCGTAATTTTTTTATATCCGATGGACAATGGACATTGAGCATCTTTAAAATGCTGTAAAAGAGAAGGGGATTTGTACCATTTTTACCTTGTCACTTGTAACTTGTGACGCACAAAGTCACTTTATCTCTTCGCACTAGATGAACCCCATTTCCTCATCAATCTCTTGGTATTATGCAACCAACATGTGCAAAATTCAGAATTCCAAATTCCAAAGTCAGCTGAATCGCCTCCAGCAAAACTCCCAAAACTAACCATAGCAGACAGATGATGAACGCCAATTCTATTGATGTGAAATCTCGGTGTGAAATGTTTAGAAAAGAAGCACGGAGAAATTTATCACGTTCACACTGTCTACTGTCTACCCTATTTTTATGGTAAGCTTGAGGCCCAAATGAAAACTAGTTTAAACTGAAGGCACATGTACAATGTACAGTGTACAGTCAACATCAGTATGTATAATCTATATGCAGTTCTTGTTCTACATCACTGAATATCAGTCTAAAATATCAGAGCAAAAGCGTCGTATGTCATGTATTTAGTCCAAAGTACTGACAATTGCTGCAAGTTTATACCAAAATTCAGTGTACACTGCACTTTATACAGTCTATCCCTTCAATTTCCTTCCCGTTCTTTTGTTCCGTTTTACACGTCGTCCAATTTCGCTGGTGGACAAAAGGTACTGCACTACAACACAATACATAATAAACAGTACCGAAGAAATACGTCACCTGCAAACTCTACAAAATGAAGCTCTCAAGAGGAACTGGACATTGGACACTGGACACGGCTACGTTTCTTTCTCCAACAACTTGGATTTAGTCCTCTCCATGCTCAATTTCTATGTCATCCGTACATATAATCTGCACCAGTAAGATTAAACGCAAGGAAAGGAACCGACGGATTAATTATGTTCAACATTCCATTCACAAGGAAATAAAAGAAGCCAAAAAAGCATTTGAAAGATTCTCACACACTTTCATTTGTAATGCAAAAAGGATTGATGCGACTAGTCAATAGTCGAAACTCGATGCTAAATGCTCAATGCTCGATGCTCGATACTTGGAAATTCTGTACGGATTTTGTTCTGAAAACCAAGCCAGGCTTTTCCCTACCCGTTTTACATTGCCTTTTCAAAGGTGTCTAATATCTAATATCTATACTCTATACGTGACGTATATCGTGGATTGGATTGCTAAGAGTAGTTTTGTAGCTGCTACTACAAAACTCGGGAGGATCAGATCCTGATGATTCTGAATTCTGATTGTACATGGTGTAAAAAGTGGGAAGCATTGTACAAGGTGATACATTCAAGCCGATTCCATTCAATTAATTTCAAAAAGTTCAAAAAGAGTACTCAACACTCCTTTTTTGCTTCTACTGCTTCTCAATTTTTCACCAAAGTACCAAAGTCAAAGATTCATTTTGGATGCGGATGCATTGAATATTGGATGGATCATGGATTCATTCATTCATTCCACTTTTTCACACCTCCACCTTCTTTTCCACATCTATCCCAAAAAGTAAAAAGGACGAGTGACAGTAGTTTCTGTAGTATGCATAGTGCATACATGTATAGTATGTAGAGGACAGAACGGAGAGTAAAAAGACAAGCACTGCCGTAAGACAATTTTTTTTGGACCACTCTTCCCTCGTCGTCGTCCTCTTACTGTTCCCGGTTCAAATGCAGATATAAAAATCTACTTATACTCTCATAGTCAATCTTTCATCTTCCATCTTCCACCTCCATCCATTTCCCTCATTGATTCACTTTAATCAATTCATCCAGCCTTCCTCGAGTGACTAGTGACTTTGACTATTTAATAATAATAAAATGGCTCGCAGAAAACGGTGAAGGGCACAAAGGAACTGAAATTTTGCTCTGGATGGCTTTTTAACAGATGGACAGATAGAGGAAAAGGAGGAAGATGAGGACAAAGACATGTGAAAATGTTGAATGCTGACTGCTGAAAGGGGTTTACGCGTGAAAATGGAACATGTGTAATGTCTAGTGTCTAGTGTCTAGTGCATAAATAAGATGGATCCGGAGGTGAATCTTTGGAACCTTCAGAAGGTTGTATAATAGTACTAGCACTAATAATACACTAATACCCAAGCACTAGCAGTAGTGTTCTTTGCCTTGCAGTTTAGTTGGATGAATCATGCAAAAACCCTCTGGTTTCTATGGTACACTTTTCTTCTATTTTGTAGAAAATTTTCTCCGTGCTCCGTGTTCCGTGTTTTGTGTTGAACATGTACGTAAAGCGGGAGGGATTCATGTGAATTTTGGTGTGTGCAGTCTACAGTTTAGAAATGGACGGGTGCTTTCTTTACTTTATTTTACTTCCGCTGGCTTTGTCTTGTTCCTATTCTTGTTCTTGGTTTTGGTTTTGGTATCCGTCTGACTTGACATAATTTCCTGGTATAGTACGGCTTGAAGTGGCATGCAAAGACGGAGAAATGAAAGTACAAAGTACATGCGATGTGTCTAGCGTCTAGGTAAGTTTTAAGCAAGAAATAAGTAGTAATGGAAAAGAATGGACTGGCGTATTATGTATTATGCTCGCATGTACTTTTCTTCCTCTTCTTGTTCTTGTTCTGTTCCTTTCCCACTTCTTGTAGAATAGATTGTGGATAGTGGATAGTGAATAGGCTGGTCGTGTGTGTGAGTGAGTGAATGAGTGAGTGAGTGAAGTGGATAATAGTAAGAGCATTAGCATCTCTCTATATTTCCATTCTCTTTTTCTACTTGATTCTACTGCAGATCCTACATTCTACATTCTATTACGAGCTCTTAGACATTTTCTCGTGGAACCAGATGGATGTTTTAAGCTATTATTACCTGCCTTATCTCTCTTTTTTCTCATTCGTTCGTCTCATTTCACTCGACTCTTTTGACTACAAGTCTCTTTTTATTCTTCCTTCTCATGCTCTTCCTCCTCTTCATCCTCTGCTTTATATCCTCTACTCAAATCTTGAGATTTATCTACATTCCAACTTAAGCCAGATTTATTTTCATCCATCAGCCTTCTTCCCTTCCCTTTCCTCTCTTTTCTCTTTCTTCTTTTTACTCTGTTTGATTTTGATTTGCGCCACCAGATAGGAGAAAAGTAAAAAAATGTTGGATGCTGGACTTGAGTTGTCGGAGGAATAAGTGAGATTGAGGATTGAGGGAAAATCACTTGTAAAATTTTTATTTACGTTGCATGTGATAACATTTTTAAGAAAATTCAAGTCAGTTGTATCATTACAATGTGTTTTTAAAAGACAAATGTCAGCATTTAACACGCACAATCCACAATGCACATGTACAGCGTACAATGTTATTTGAAATATTAAAATATTGAAATATTTAAAAATTGGAAAATTGGAACATTGAAAAATAACAGAAGGGCAGATCCAGACATATATCAAAATAAATCAAAATAAAGTTTGTCTGTACAATGTACAATGTACAGTGCAGAATGTTGAGTGTACGTAAACAAACTGTCAGAATACATGAGGAAAAGAGAAGGAACTGGAATATAATTTTACTTATTATCTTCATTTGTCATTGCATTTTGGTCCAAATGGTGAGCAGTGAGCAAGATGTGATGTGAATTCGTAGAATTGACTCATCTTACGAGTTTACGTATTTTCAGTCATATAAGCCAAATCAAGCCAAGCAAAGCTCTACAGTTGATGATACCGTAAAATGTTGTTGTGTTTTGTATTTGATGAAAGAGAAGCACCAGGAAGAAGACGAAGAACTGAGGAGGAAATGAAGCTGGTGGACATTGTTTAATGGAATGAATAGTTGCTAATTCCACAGAATGAATAGAGCATAGAAAATAGGATAGGATTGCCATTTCAAAGCATGCCAGGGCTCATTCTTCATGTATCTCTTTTCTTCCTTGTACAAGTTGTGCATCTATGGTATACCATCTGTCTCTATAGAACATTGTACACTATACGTATGAACTATGGACTGTGGACATGAGGTTGAATCACGCTGTGTGCTGCTGTACATCGGTACTGTGGTTTCTTATCCTGGAATCCGTGAAATCCAACTTGATGTGAGTTGTGACTGTGGACTGTGGTGAGTGGTGAGTGGTGAATAGAAGTCATTTGAGACTCCCGTTGGGCAGACGAGAGGCGGAATGAAGAAAGAAATTGAAACTGGAATTGGACTGAATCCGACTGGTCACTCATCCCCGTCTTCATCTTCCGCGTGCAGAGTGTACAGAGTACAGTGTATAGGATAAAATATAGAGCATAGAACCTCCAGTTTGAGTTTGAGTCTGTACCATTTACATCACGCTACTTGTCAACTCTATGTAACTCTGAATCCCAAAACTAGCTCTTCGTTCTACGCTCTGCGCTCTGTACACCCTGTACATAAAATCCTCGTTGCCGACATTGTAAGTACAGCCGCAGCCATAGTCGTAGTAGTAGTTGTAGTCATAATTCAAAGCAAGTCAACTCTGTTGGGAAAGAAGAATGTCTGAATAATGTGCAAAGTCCGAATTATCCAGACTAAACACTCGACACTCGACAGCTTTTCGCACTCGTTGTCTTTTATTTCCATCCATATTTTCTACTCAACCTCCTACGACTTGATCCTCCTGCTGATAAAATTTCAACACTAATGTACTTTACTAGCATCATCATTTCATTTCATGGACCTCCTACTTCGTACATCTCGAGTCTAGAATCTAGAGTCTAGAGTCTAGAGCCTAGAGTTTAGAGACAGGAGTCTGGAGTCTTGACTTGCCTTTTTATACGAGTCTTTGTAGCCTTCGGTATCATAGTAAATCGTCTTTTGGTTTCACTAGAATGTCCATGTCGAATTTCACACGACTCAAGACTCTAGGCTCAAGACTCAAGAGATTTATCAACTCGAATTATGGGGAAATGCACGCAAAATTTCACCAATTGCAACTAAATATTATCATGATCATGATCACCAACCCAACTTTTATATTTTTAACCTTTTTATTCTATAGCCTTAAACGACCAGAGATTTTAATTTTAGCTTTAAACTACTCAGGGCGAAAACAAAACATAAAACACAAGTATTTCTAAAATATACCAATTTGTACATTAAAATGACTCAGAAACAACTCAAGTAAGAGTTTCCAACGAATTTTATTCTGCAACCTGAATCTGAAAATCAAATTTTTGAAAACGAGTTAACTTGCCCCCTCGAAATATGAGGTGAAAATTTAACACGACAATTTTGATTCTAGTTTATGGTCTCCATATTCCATTCTCCATCCTTGAAGGCGGATTCATGAGGATGTTTGTGTGAGATTTGGGAGCGGCATCATTTTACTGTTATTACTATGGCAGCAATCTGATCTCGCTTCCCCTGTGATAATAGTCTCTACACTCTACAGTCTACAGCTTGTTATCACAACCATTATTGTCATTTCCCCGTCTATTTTATTGCTGGTGAGGAATCCGAAGGTTGAAGTCTGAAGAGCGACATAGAACACTTAAATTATGTTGAGACGAGAATCCATAACCGATGAAATAAAAACTCGACAGTAATTTTATTTTGCATTTGCACTGATTTCAACGTCCAATTCAAAACTCAAAACTAGAAACTCGAACATGATAAAAAATCACCTTAAAATAAAAAAGATGACAAAAATTATTTTCCCTACAGAACGTTGAAATGTCTGTAAAAGCGCTCTTTTCCCAATTCCCGCCGTGTTAACTTTTAACGCGATTTGCGATTTACCCTTTGCAAAACAATCCAGTTTATTCTTATGATATGCAATATTGGAATAGTCCTTTTCACCCAGTTAGTAAAATGAGTGAGTAAAGAATGAACTTTCAACAATTCCAAGTTCCTGGTAGAATTAATAACAGTATTGAATATCCTATTGATTTTGGCTACAAAGAAGTAAAAGTCGAGTTGAAGTAACACTGTACAGAAGCATTTTTAGGCGTAATGTATTTCCAATGTGTTGTACGAATACATTTTATATGGTTTTCTAATAACATTATAAGTCGTCAATTCATGATGAAGAGAGAGAGACGGAGACAGAGAGTGAGAAAAACTCCCAAGTTGAAGAGCTAGACTTGAGTTTTCTTTTCTATTTTCGAGGAGGAGGAGGAGGTTTGAGTGAAGAAGTGGAAAACAGTCAAGTCCAAATCCAAGTGGAAGTGCAAGTCAAAGTCAAAGCAAAAACAGGAGCTAACACTGGCATTGGCATGGGCATTGGAGTTTGAGTTTGAGTTTGGAGTTTGAAAGTCCATTAGGTAATGGGATTTGAAACCTCATTTTATTTAGGCGGTCGATTCTCACATTATTATTTCAATAGGCGGAACCGCTAAAAAAAGTAGAAAGGAAAGGGAAATGAGGAAGAGGGAAAAGAAATAAGGGAAGGCTGTAGACTCTAGACTGTAGACTGTAGACTGTGGCCTTTAGCAATCCCAATACTCTTTTTACATAAACAGGAGTCGCGTTTCATTCTTGCTCCTTGTTTTGCTGTACTTTATTTCCTCTTCTCTGTTTTTTTTCAACCATTCCATTTTCTCTGAATTATTACCAAAGATTTATACCCAGCTCGGTTGCTGGTTGCTGGACATGGTACACTGTAAATTGTAAATTGTACATTGTACATTCCATCCCAAAAACAAAGTGTACAATATTTTGATAGTGCACACACAAAGGCAGCTCAGTTTCAAAGTTCAATATTCAATACAGAATGCACTTGCTTCTGTGTTCTGTGTACACTTGTCTCTTCTCTCCTTCTCTTTTGATTCTTGACTTTTGACTTTGAGTTAAGTCACAAAACTTTGTCCCAAAATGACTTTTCTCCTCCACATTTATTTTTCGCTGGTTCCTGTCCCCAGTTTTGATTTTTGGTTTTTGATCATTGATAAAGGAATGTTTCTCTCGGATAACAAGTTGAGAAGGATTTCTATCCATATTTTTTTGAAGCACATATTACATACTACATACTAAAACATTTACAATATTTATGTCAAACTTTCCTATCCCTTTGCACTTGAAGCCAGAGATGTAATATATAACATTAGAGCTAGAGTCTAGAGCTATAAATAAATTATTTGGACAACCAAAACCAATCACAAAACTTGAAGACTCTTGACAAAAACAACAGCAAAATAAACGGCCTGGAGGGAGAACAATGAAAGTGAAACCGAGGACTAGAAACTAGAAACTAGAAAAGGGAATTGAAAATTGGGCATTTAGCATTTAGCATTTAGAATTTAGAATTTAGAATGTCGCCTGCTGAATGTGACCTGCCAGTGCCAGTGACTGTAATGATGTGATATAAAGTTGTATGCAGTATGCAGCATGCAGTACGCAGTACTTACGTAGACCGTAGAATGTAGAATGTAAAACTACACTTCGTACTTTGTACATTGTACAGCTGTAGTTGTAGATTGTACATGTATTTTATTTGCATGGCAGTTCACAATGATCTAGAAAATACAAAATAAAATTTTATCTGCACATAAACAAAATTGACAATATCAATCTCCACTGCCTGCTGCTCCAAAGCTCCGAAGCTCCAAAATCTCCATTTTAGACAAGAAAATTTGCAACAGGACGGAAAAGTGTACACTGGCACTGTATAAATCTAAACATAGTATGTAGTTGTTGCACAAGTTGATAATGTAATACATTTCTCTATTTACTGGAGCATATGATCAACATCAACATCATAATCAGAATCAGCATGGGCCACGAAGCCAAACCCAAACTACAAGTAGATACAAGTACAAAGTCCCTTAGCATTGAGCACAAAGATATCTGCATTCCCATTCCCGTCCCTTTTACATCATCCTGATGCAAGATGTAGAATGTAGAATATAGGTAACTGTAAAATGTAAAATGTAGAATTTTTACGACCCCCTTTTCTCAAATCTCTCAGCTTTTAAAGAGCGTTAGTGTCATGAAATACAGTAGATTGTATATTCCTAGATTGCTATCGACCATCGACGTTGGTGATTTGATTAAATTTCCACTTTCCGTTGCTCTATACTCTATACTCTATACAGACATTTACCATATCTATATTCAAATTTATTTTACATCTGACGGTGAATGCCGTGCTCAGTGTGTGTGTGATGAAATGTAATGAAGAGGAAAAAAGACACAAGTATTTAAACTTTCAAGTTCTCATCTACGTACAATCTAGAATATTTTAGATTTTAGATTTTACATTGTAGATTGTAGATGTAACATGAAAAAATGATGATGGAGGAAAATAACAAAAAACAACTGTGATATAACATGTTAAAATGATGCAAAAAAGTTTAAAAATTATCATCTTTTTTGAAGCTATTTCATAGCACAGTTTCTCCGTTTGCTTCATGTTCAACACCATTTTAATTAATAAGGCAGAACAGCGAGAGACCGGAACTCAGAGCTAAAATCTAACTAAAATGAACGATTTTTGACGTTTATCCTAACGATAACGATAACCACATTGAAAATTGACAATCCAGTTAGAAAACTAATCTCCAGCAAGAACTGGAACCTAGAACGTAGAACCTACGTACTACGTACGTCGTACAAGGCAACGTGACCTGAAATAAATTCCTTGAAAAACTACATAAAATCCAACCAAATCTCATTATCTCACCATCATCTCACTTACATTACTTGTTAATTGCCAGTACTCGGTACTCGGTATTCGGTAGATGAGAAAAGATCAAGATGAAGATTAACAAGTAAAATTTTTTAGCTGTGATTATAACCCGGTTTCATTTTCATTTTCTCCTTAGAGAGAGGTGAAAATGACTGTTTTTTATTTATCTCATTACAGGATCACTAATGGTGACAGAGGACAGAGGACAGACGCAATTGTGAAGCAGAAGGATTATGTATTTTTATTTTCTCTCCAGCTCCAGCTCTGGAAATGAAGAAGGGAAAATTGAAAGAGTGGATGATTATGGCTCCTGTCAACACATGAGACAATACAAAACGGGGATGTCACAGTCACTTGATGCGACTCATTATGTACCCCGTATTGCATATTGTATATTGTACAGTGTTTAGTGTTCACCGTACACCGTACACTGAACACTGAACACTGAACACTGAACACTGAGCGTTGAGCGTTGAGCACTCATCTAATCTCGTCCATGTTCAGTGTTCAATGTTCATGTGACCTACGTGAAATGTGGTGTAAATGTGCAAAATTCCTATGTGATTCTCATACATACATACATGCATTTGTATTTATAATCAGGAAGAAGAGAGACGAGAGCAGAGTGGAGAAAAAGACAGCGACAGAGAGAGAGAGAGAATTGCGAGTTTACGCGTGTATATTTAGACAGTTGACGTGGATCGTGGACTTGGCCTATATATTATTATTACGTTACGTTACATGATGTGTTGTTAGTTGTTAGTTGTTACGTTATACATTTTATACAGATATATACATATGAATTAAGTTGGTTCTTGTTCCTTGTTGGTTGGCTTATGCTAACCTAAACCTAAAATTAAATTAAGCTCTTTCCCTTTTTGCCTCTCTCTCTCTCTTTCTTTCTCTCTCTCTCTCTCTCTGTAAGTTGGTCTCATACTTTTGCATTATAGTTTCTGACGCATTATGTTCCTGCCACCAGCCAAGAACACATAACCACATAACATAAGACAGCACAGCAGAGCACAGCACACGTTAGTTTGTTAGTTCATCGTCATGATCGTCATCGGGTTGCTCATTTCATACCCTCACATTTTCATATTGGCACTCTGACTTTTTCCACTGTCTACTGTCTACTCAATTCGGTCTATCCACAATCCACTATCTACATAATATCTCCCATCTACAATCCACAATCCACCATTCAGCATTCACCATTTACTCCTTCCTCATTTTCCTCCTCTGGCTTTTCACATTTCCACATGTAACATGTAACATGTACATAAGCAAATGGCAAATGGAATCCCAGTCTTTTACACTTTACACTCTGTAAACTCTACACTCTACACTGAACGCTGGTTTATGAGTAGTGAATAGTAAACTCGGCTTGTATTTTGTACAGAGATAAGTATGTATGTGTTCACTGATCAGTATGTTCAACGTTCAATGCTCAATGCTCACAGTGTTCACTGTTCAGTGATATGAAGTGTGCAAAGCAGGCGGTGAGTTATTGTCTCTCATTTTCTTGTCTCTAGCATAATACAGAGGAAAAGACAAACAGTTGAAACAGTTGAATTTCTACACACTACAAACTACACACTCGTAATATTTTTGTGCCTCATTTCAGTTCACCCAGTTGAATAGAGTCCAAAGAGAGAAGAAAATGAGAGTAGATGTACAAACCAGAGCTTATCCTATGTTTTTCTATTCCTGTTGATGCAATGCAGATGACAATGCCTCAAGACTCGAGACTCGAGACTCGAGACTCGAGAGTAGAGAGTAATTGCGATGGGGCAGTGCGTTGAAAACTATGTACCAAATATAAACTTACTAGACAAAAGGAAATACAATGAGACATAAAATATAATGACAATAAGGATGAGATGAGGAAAAATACTGTATTATATATTATATGTATTATGTAAAATTTGTCGCGTTCAATGTAAATTAAAATGCAGTAGACTGTAGACTGTAGAAACGGTAGAAATGTATATAAACCTGTTCCAATTTTACAAACTAATACAGTTGAAAAAAAGCTTTTACAAGATGAACCCAAAGAAGAGAGCAGGAGAAAAAAAAGAGAAAAAAAAAGGATGCTGATTGTACATTGTACATACAGTGTACAAAATATATCCCATGTCCTCTGTCTTTAAGCTTTTCAATGAGTCCGTAATATATTCTGTATGCATTTTACGTAAGTAACTCGAGACTCGAGACTCGAGACTACAGACTAGAGATTTGAGACGACAGTCTTAAGAAAGAAACGAAACCAGCTGTAGTTCAGCTCAGTTCAGCTCAGCTCAGCTCAGTTTCGGTGCTCAGTAACTGAGTAAATATTTGTAAATATTTGTAAAACCCCCGGAGAGATTTTGCCAATGACGCAACATATATGTCTAACTTAACCTCGTCCATCAGCTCAATTCAGAGTCAGATTCAGACTTTCATTTACTTAATACATGAGTAAACATGGACATGCTAAACGCTGAATTTTAGTACATGTACGATGCACAATGCACAGTGTACAATGTAATGAGTACAGTACGGTAAAAGAGACAGAGAACATTTAACCGTCTCGGTTTTTTATTCATTGTGAACCCATGGAAAATTGAAATCCAAAATACTGTGTCTATAGTGTATATTGCGTAGACAACGGACTTGAGCATTGAAAACTTGGAAACAGGTACAAGGAGAGAAGAAGAAAAAAAATATTTCCCGATCTAAATCTTTTATCTCATCCACTTAATCATCCAGAACATGACTACAGGACAACATGGAACAACATGGAAAAATATAAATTTTCCTACACTTTCTTCACGACAGTTCGCTCCAAACTAGTACAAGCACCAACATCAACATCAGCATCATCATCGACAACAGAAACAGAAGGAGGAGAAGATCCAGATTGCATAAAAATGATGCACGACTGCAAAAAAAATGTTCCTCAACCATTTTCTTTTCCTCAACCCTTTCTTTAACATGGAAATCAGGAATCCTAACATTTGTTCTTTGTTTTTCCTCTACCTTCTACCCAACTTACAAAAATAGCACAAGGAGTTTTTCAAAAAATCCAATATTTCTGAAATTTTACTTGTACGGTCGTTGGCAGTTTCCTCTGCAAAACCTATTTGTGGTTTATATTTTGACTGTAGTTTTCAGTTTTCTGATATTTTTTTTTATCTAAGAGTCCGCAACACATTTTTGGCCAACATAATATTTTCCCGCTACATTTTCGGGTATTTTTTTCAAGTCCTTTATTTAAAATTCAAAATTTCAGATTCAAAGCCATTCATACCGTATAGTTTATGGGCAAACAAGATGATGAATGATGATGGTGTTAAAAATTTCAAAGAGGCCTATTTACTATTTAAGCACATGTGTGTATTCTGGGTTCTGGATTCTTGATTTTTGATCTATGATGCATAAATCATAAACCATTCACTTCGTATAATATTCAAAGCTTTTACATTACATTTTTTCCTCAAATAAGAAATTTCAGCTATCTATGAAATTGATCACGTTTAAAAATTATTTTCACCTAATATCAGTATTTTGTGAGTAAAAGCAAGTGAAAAAGCACATGTTTTATGATCAATCTGTGCATCATGTTGTCGTTGTTGTTGTTGTTATTATTATTATTGTTGATATGAGTAAAGTGCAACAGCCTTGCGCCTTGTGCCTCGTAATAGCTGCATCACAATTATGTATGGGTAATGTCTAATACCTACGTGTATTTTTAAACAGCTGCATGAGTTATGGTGAGTAAACAAAGTACAAGTTGGAGTTTTGAGTTTTGAGTCCATGTACTATAATGTACAATGTAAATACAATGCATTTATGTATGTATTATTATGTGCATGGATCATGGGGCTTTACATGTATTACAGTATCTACTATACAGGATTCACATTATGGTGAAAGTTATCTCTTATCCGTTTCCTTGCTCCGTATTTCTTTTTCTTTTCCCACGGTAAGGTTGAGATTGATTTGAAGTTTTTTCCCTTTCTTCTTTCTTTTTTTCCTTCGTTTTTTCTTGTTCTCATGCCGCTTGTTTCCAATAGTTTATGTACATTGTACATGATACATTGTATACTTATACATGGGAAATTCTAGATTCTAGATAGAGCCTTGACAGAAAAGACTACGGATGTGGATCTGGATGTGGATCTGGATCGCACCATGAAGAAAATGGTAGTGAATGAAATCGATATTGTGTAAAATCTATATTTCACATTATGCATTATAGACTCTACACTCTATAATCTATACTCTACAATCTAAACTAGTGAAGAGAAAATAGAAAATAGAATACAAAACATATGGAGGGAAAGTTCTTAGAGTACTTGATAAAAAATGTACATATACGCAGTAGACGCAAACATATGATACGGAATCGCGAACACTGAACACTAAACAGGGAAGAAGAAATGGATGGAGAAAAAATGAAGTTGCTCCTTGCGCTCGTCGTATTTATCTATCTGTATGTTCTACGATTCACTATTTACTATTCACTATCTAATATTGACTACATTATGTATTATGTATTATGTAGTCAAAGAACTAAGACACTTTTTAGAAAGAAATGGAGACAGAGACTTAAGTTTAAGAAAGCCCATTACAACGACGTCGCTGTCTCGCTCTTATGCCTTTATGCTTTAGTCAAAAATGGGATGAATAACAGGATCGTCCTTTTTAGCCATTCGCCGCACTCAAACTCTGCATCTTTCCTGTACTTGAGATATAATAGATATTAGATAAAAGATAAATGATGAATATGTATTTTCCATTTCCATTTCCATTTCTATTTCTTGTCTCTTGTACCTTGTATCTATGGAGCATCACGAGGAAATTTCAGAATACAGAAATTCCCCTCTGACTCTCAGCTCTCAGCTCGACCCAATGTTCAATGCTCAATTTTAAATGCTCAATGCTCAATAGTCAGCTCAACTCATCTCAATTCAGCCAGCCTCTCTCTTCAGATGAAACCATGACAAAAGGACACATTAAAAACTACATTGTACATTTACCAATATGAATTTCTTTTCTCTATGAATACTTTTTATCTATTTTCAATTTCCAGTATTTTTTAAACACACTTTATTTTAATTTATGAAGCATCACAAAAAATGACTCTTAATTTATAATAATATATAATAAATAAGAGCAAAATCTGAGTGTAATAAAATTGACAGTGCTACTTTCTCTTAAATGGATCCCGTCTGACTGTCTGATGGCTGTCAATAGCCTCATTTTATATATTTGTATGTGGGCATGGAGAAAAAGGAGAAAGCACATTTATCCGTGTATTTTATTATGCCTTCCGTATATTTCAAACTATACACTACACACTATATGCTATATACTATATACAATGTCCAATGTACACTGTAGGAAGTGTATAGAAAAGGCTAGTCACGTTCAACTGGTGTGAAAATCTCGCCTGCCCAGCTCCAGCATCAACTCTTCAACTCTCCATCTCTCTCGCACTCAATTTCCCTTCATCTCTGCACTCTTGTTGGTTTGGTGATTGAATTTTAGTTTCCATCTATCTAGCGCTCTGGGCTTTTTACCAGCATGATCATTCTGGATTCTATTCCTCTGGCTGTTGCTGTTCCTGTTCCTACAGTCTGTAACTATAGGTTACATAGCTATAATAAAAGACAACATGTAAAGGCAATTCCCTATATAGATATAGATATATCTCTAACACAAAATACAAGACACCACTTTTAACTAACGAGAAACTGGTTCAGAGTTGTTTCTGCTTTCTCTTTCCTTTCTCCAGGATTCCAGCTCAACTACAACTAAAACTACAGAGCTCTTGAGTCTGTAGTCGAGACAATAAACTTTCCATTTCTCATACGGCCAAGGACACACAGACTTAGTCTGAGACAAAGACAAAGACACAGACGAAGACAGAGTACTCCAAACTCAGTACTCAATACTCAGTACTGGATACAGAAAGACAAGGAGATGAACCAGAAAGGAAACTAGAGAATACAGAATATGGGTAGACTTTTGTTTTTTCTACATGAGTACATGAGTACATGAGTGCCAGAGGAAAGAGGAAAGTGAAGGAAGGCGGATGTGAATCTGAGTATAAGTACGCGTCTTCAGAATAAATCGACCCGTCTTCCTTTCAAACGAGAGAGAGAGCGCGAGAGTAAGAGTGAGTGAAGTGAGGCGAGCCATGTAATGAAGAATTTTGTGAGATATAAAACTACATTCAACATTTGATGTATGGTGTATGGTGTATGATGATACACATGTAAAATGTACAATGTACTGGATACTGGATATGCTATATGCCTTTCATATAAATGGATGATGGTCTCCTACATATAAAATAGAGCATAGAAAATAGAGAATGGAGAAAGTGCATCACAACTAAAAACTAACCTGTTGAACGAGAGGAATGAGCGTTCTCTCAATGCTCCGAGTCCGAATGGTTGGGAAGATTCCGGGAGACGTGGTAGTGACGACAGTTGAGGTACTTTCTTGATCCACACTACTGCTACTACAACCACTCCACTGAGCACTTCCATTGTTATCATCTCGATCCTCTTCCTCTGACATGGATGCTGTACACGTGGGCGAAAATGCACACGCCATTATATTATTACTATGCACTCACAAGGGTTTTTTCACCAAACCAACAAGTTTTAAACACTGTTGAACCACTCACGTACGCATAATGTACAGTGTACAGGATACAATGTACAGTGTACAGTGTGCAGAGCAGAGAGTATAGAGTGAGAAATGTGAGAATGCTAATGGAATTAAAGTAGAAATGCAGTATTCATTTTTCTCCTATTTTTATACTTTGCTCTGTTTTGTATTTTATTTTCATAAAATTAGGTTATTCACGTTCACTTTCACTTTAAATGCATGATTTATTTAGGTAGTAGACAAAATACATTGTAAATTATCCGTTTCACTTTACAATGTCCAATGTCCACTAGGTTTACTTCCATTCACAATTGACAAGTGACACTTTTGACTTTACTAGAACCAAAAATTTGTCCCCATTATCACTTATTACAGATTAGACTACAGACGCAGGACGAAAGGCGGATTTCAAGTTTTCCAATGAAAAACATGAAAAAAGCGCCGAGATTATTTTCCCTATACACTGGGGACCGTGCAGTATGTTTTTGTTCACTGACTTGTGTGTCTTGTGTCTAGTGTCTAGTGTTTACAAATTAAAATGCGAGTAGATAAAAGTAGGTGGTCTGCTTTTTACATCACAAGATGTTTCACTGTTTCAAACAATGTATTTTTTATGGGTGACTCCACCTCGTTCTTCCAATGCGTGTTTAATGTCTAGTGTGTAGTGTGTAGTGTTTGGGATTGCAGATAGCACAATATCAAAGTATCGAAGGAAGAAGAGATTCACAATTAGAAGCAATTCAGCATAATATGCATGATGCTTGACTCTTGACGCTAAACTCCGGCTGTTTCTTGAAACATGTATTCTAACGTACAAGTCACATTTGCCACTTGATTAGTTTATTGATTCTACAAACTGTCTTCAAACAAAGTCTCAATCAACCGAGAACCGGTACTTTAATTATGAACAGCAGTGTAGCCTGTAGAGTTCAGTGGATGCTATAGAAAAGTCTGTAGTCTGTAGACTGTAGAATCCATGTGTAGTGTAGATTGTTCACTTGGAAAGATAACTGACTCTGAAACTAAATAGCATGTGTTTCTTTCCTCCGCTCTTCTTTTCCCATCTCCGTGTCAGTTACACACCATTCGCCATGCACCATAATTTATACTCTATACTCTATTCATTGGCACACTAGATACTAAACACTAAACACAAATGCGAGCACAAATCCACTTGATTTCATCAAACTGAGAAAGCACAGAACAAAAATCCAAGTCATAAAGACTAATCTAAACTGTACTGAATTGAACTGAGCTGAACTGAGTTGAGTTGAGCTGAGCCAGACTGAGCTGAGCTGAATTAAACAGGATACACTAAACACAAAAGTATTTGCTGGATTTGTAATTTGAATGTGTAACGTCTAACGTCTATTATATGTGTCGTGTAGGTTTCCCTGTGTACGTTTGTACAGTCAAAACTTTTTTTGCCTTTTCTTTTGTATCGATCCGATTTATTCGACAGCAGGCAGGGAAAGTTGGAAGAAAGAAAAAGATTGGAGATAGATAGATAGATAGATAGATAGGCGGATGGATGGATAGAAAGCTACAGGCACGAATGCACTCTGTTACTCTGATAGTGAAAGTGTAAATGTTAGCAATTAGAGATCCAATCCAGTCCAATCCACTACCCGGATTCACAAGTGTTATAAAGAATTGTCTTTTTCATGTATATGTTGTATTGTGTTGTGTAGACAAAAGTGTAAATTTCTCCGTATCACTTTTATCACTCGGAAATAACATCTGTCTAATTAAATTTGACATTTGTCAATTGTCCATTGTCAATTGTCAAATACATGTATAAAGCTTCAGAGCATCAGAGCATCAAGTGTCACTTTATGTGCATGTTCTGTATTCCTTGTTCTGTGCATGTATAACGTATATGTGATATGTGATGCAGTGGAAAAGGAACGCGCTGGATTCACTTTCACTCTCACTTTCAGCTGTGCTGTGCCGTGTCAAAACTTGCGTCAAATATTGTATTAACTACATCATTATGGTAGATTTAGTAATTTGGATGATTCCTTCTCCAACTTTTTCTTCACTGTCAACTATCCACTATCAACAACTATCAACGTTAAAAATAACAACCAGCATCAAACCTTTACATTATTGTCACGAATCACGAGTATCGAGTATAGAATCTAGAATCTAGATACCTACATACATAAAAATTACTATCTTTTTTTTGGATCAATAACGTCTATCATGAATCCTGAAGAGGTGAAAAATACATAAATCCATGGTGAGTTGTGAAGGACTCGTGTCACTTTTTCCTTCTCGTTAAAAGACGTGTGCCCATCAGTTGCCTTGTGGTTTGTTGGTGGTGCTTGATATTTGACATTATGGTGGAGACTGGAGACTGGAGACCGGCAACCGATTGACGTACTTGTTTTAACCTATAGATAGTAGATAAGAAATTGCTTGCGTTTCATGTATTTTCTCTTTCTCTCTCGCTCTCTCTGGACTCTAGACTTTTGTAGAGAGAGAACTCAAACAACTGTAGTCAAAATCGTATTCTTGTACCTATGGATAAATACGAATACTAGTGCCAGCAAAATACATGCGTGAATGCTTGAGGCTTGAGGCCCAAATCCAAGTATAAAGTCGAGGTTTTAGCTTTTACTAGCACTTTGATCACAATTCTTGAATCTTGAATCTCGAATCTCGAGTTTCGAGTTTCCTACACTACAAATTCATGGAAAAGTTGCTACAGTAAGCTTGAACTGTAGAGTCTTTAAGATGGACAATGAATGATGAATGGTGGATAATGACTGGAGTTGAAAATTCATTCAATCACGAGAAAATTTTCCGGTTCCTTAATTATACAAAGATTTTGAATTATTTATTGACTTATTGACTTATTGATTTATTTATGCACTGCACTTATTTTTTTTTGATAACGGTGAGTTTTTGGATTTTTGGTCTCTTTCCTTTTCTTTTGTTTTTCACTTTTTAATCAGCAACCTGGGAAATGGTGTAAATATTAATTTTTAATTTTCATGAGAGAACATATGTAGAGTGTACAATGTAGAATGTACAGCGTACAGCGTACGTGTGAGATGATATAATGGGGTCATTTGTACGAGTTGGAGTTGCATGAGTAGGGACGTGGGAGGAATTTGAAATTTGATGCGAAAATAATCCTTTATTCATTTTATTGCACTTTATCCTTAGCATCATTTAACATCATCATCATCATGAGCAGCAGCAGCAGTAGAATCGGGCCTCTTTCATATTTATATTTATATGACTCTCAACTGCCTACTGCCTAATGCCTACTTCCTGGAACTTTCTACTTCCTCCCGTCTTCATATAGTTTCTAATAATAATTAATTTTGTATGTGCTCAAGATTTCATGTACGTAGAATGTAGGATGTAGACTGCAGGCTGTAGATTGTAGATTGTAGACTGTGCAATATGAAAGGTCCTCTCGTCTCGTCTCGTCTCGACAAAGCTAGTAGTTGGTAGTTGGTAGTTGGTAGGATACAAGGCGTGATCTTGATCAAATGATCTGATCCGAATGTAATTTGTATTTGTAATTTGTCTCTGTGAATTTCCTTCAATTTGTCCCTTGACGGGACTTGAATCGTCTATCGTCTTTCTCTCTATCTCTCTCTGTCACAAACACACACACTTTTTTCTCTCACTTTCTCTTTCCCTCAAGCTGACTACTTACTATGGTATGTTTTTGTGTGTTGTATGTCTTGGGTCGTAGATCCAAAGACAGAAGCCCAAATCGAAGCGAAAGCAAAAGTCGAGCTTCAATCGGACATGAGGTGAATACAAAATTTCTGGATAGCTGGAATAAACGCAAGTAGGAGGTTTTGCTCTCAAATATTTCCGATCCTGTTAGTTTCTTGCTGTCCTTTTTCACAACAGGCACACGTATTGTCGATAGACAATAGACAATACAATATTGATATTGATATTACGACAGTGCAGTTCACCACTTTGAGAAAATATGTAGACTTATGACTCTGCTGTAATTTTTCTCAATTCCGCTGTCTCTATTCTGTAGTACCAAGTACTAGGAACTGTGATATATCACCAACTGTCTAGGTATTTCACGCTTCTTAATCTTCACCATTCACTAGTAACTTTGGAGTTTGGAGTCCATGTACGGAGGAATTTTTCTAAGCCTCCAAACCAAATATCCGATTTCCGATCCGATCAACAATCAACACTCAACACTCAACACTCACTCACAAGGTCGAGATCTTGCACAAACTGAGTGCTGGATGCTGGCTGTTGAATGCTGAATGAGAGTGATGGTCGTGGTAGGGTCCATTTATTTATCTGTGGATTAAACGTCGAGTTGAACGTGCTGCTGCGATCGGACTTGTGAGATTAATGCCACTTGTGCTCTTCTTTCTTCTGTTTTCCTTTTCTTTTGGTCAACTGGAGGGCTGAAGGATGAAAATTGGAGTTGGTAGCATAGTTTGGTATTTTATATTTTATATCACACAAGAAAATACTCGACACTCGATGGCACTCGACGTTATATATTATTTTATTAAAATTTCCCTATTCCGTATTCTATTGTGTATTCCGTACGGAGCAAGAAATTTCCTAGTAGTTTTCTAGTAGTTAGTACTTAGTTAATTAATTATGTTGGAAAGTGTGTATTTTCTATTATAGTTGAGTGAGTGCTGTGTGGTGCGGTGTGGTTTGATGATGCAGTGTATACTGGAGCCGGAAATGATCACTAATGTCATTTTTTAATAACCTACTATTATACTTTCTTCGTCATTTTTCGAAAGTAGTGCGAATGATGTTCCATGAGTGTTTTCTAGTC
>JAQGBH010000611.1:0-46520 GCA_034698265.1 Sminthurinus aureus
ATTCCTATACATATATATATATATATATATACGTGGTTTTTAGTAGTACCGTAGGAGCAGAGTCGGGGTCATACTTTTTTACAAATATATGTATAACATGCATGGCATGGACATGGCATCCATGTATGTGTGTTAAAGAGAAAGAATGAAAGGTAAAAATTGTGGGAGGTTGGATGGTGAGTGGAGAGAGAGAGAGAGAGAGAGAACCTGGACTCCATGTTCATTTTGGAAGGGACGACTCTTAGGATTATAGGTCGTAAAATTGTTGGTGAGAAAAATATGAGGAGCAAGTTATAAGTACATATAAATGGGTAATAATAGATGACTATATACATTTGTTTTGCATGTATACAGAGTACAGAGTAGAAAGGTGGATAACAGATAATGTATATAGTATATAGTATATAGAGGGATATAGAGAGATCGTGGTAGCCCTCTTGGCTCTTGGCTTGCCTGCCTAGACCGAGTGTTGCCTTTCAATACCTGGAGGTAAAATTATTTTTTTTAGATTATTGTCTACAACTTTGTGAGTGAATGTAAATGTGTGTGTTGGTTCGAGGTTCGAGTTGGAGTTTGAGTTGGAATTGTTGAGCTGGTTCTTCTTATGTTTTCCCTATACAATTTTCATTGTGTGTTCCTCATCAGTATAGACTATTAGACTATTATACTGTTATATATATAATATATATACGTGTTAGATTACACAGTTTATTAAAGAGTGCGTCTGTAATAAATAAATAAATATTATAGATGGAATATCATGTCTATGAGTTGAAAAATCAGAGCAGATGAGATCATTCGGAAGAATAAGAAAGCTCAATCAATTAAGATTACGTGTGTGTGTAAAACAAGGGAGCTGACGAAGGAACAAGTTCTGAATGAGTAAGTAAGTAAGTAAGTGGATGGACAGACGATTGAGTCTCATTCTCATTCTGATTCTGATTCTGTTTCTTCTCCCTTTCTTCTGGTTCTGATTGTTTCTTGGATGGTGTTGTGGTGCTGGTGCTAGTGCTAGAGTGATGAGAGATCTGAATGATTTTCTGTTCAAGGAGCAAGTAAAAGAACAACAAGACAAAGAAGAAGAAGAAGAATATCAATGGGCCTCGCCTTTCCTTAAAAGAAATCAAATACTTGGACTTTGACTATAACTTGTTTCAGCCACACACACGCAAATATATATTGCAAATTTGATACAAGTCCACCTATGCTATGCTATTATATTCTATTCCATTGTATGTGGATTGTGGATGCATGAACAAGTGGTCTATAGTACATACGCGAGGATAGTGACTGCAGAACAGGTTGAGTTGGGGGATGGCCTGGATATGTAAATTTTTCCATGTTCTCGACCAAGTTCAGATAAATTAACAAAGCTCAAGATTGAGGCAGTTGAAGATTTGCATCGTCCCAAGACACAAGACACACACAACACAACACTAGAACTTATCATACATACATGTTACATCTGCTATTAAATAAATACATAATATATGTTCCTCTAAACTACTCTCTGCTCTCTGCAACAAACCAAGTCTTCAACTTATCAATAGCAATTCAGTAGTTTACGCACATGTCAACCGTTGTCCTCTGTCCAAGCCGTTACAATCTCTTTGAAGACCAATAATATTAATACAATAACCAATAATAATAATAACCAATCAAAATTCTTTGACATCCGGAGGAAATTTTAATTTTTGAGCAACTTGTCAACTGCCTCTGTTTCTGTTGTGTCAGTGTAGCATAATATAATATTAAAAAATTTGTTGTAGTTGTGACCATTGAATGGAATTGTTGAAGAGTATACAAAAAGAGTACAGAAAAGGGAAAAAAACGTGAAATATTTTCCTTTCCGCATTTGATACTTGATACTACGCATTAAAATGTGTAACAGTGTTGGAATTTAGTTGTAAAAATAGATGTGCTGTTGACTGTGGACTGTTGGACGGATGTATGTATACACGGAGATCCTATGTGGATGTAACATGTCAAATACTGATGCTGATACCGAGAATCATGAGTAATTTGCTATATGATATTTGGAACACATTCTGTTTTCTTAGTGCTTCAAAGTATCAAAGTAGCAGCAGCACAGGTTCCGTAAATATTTGACTAAGAGTTTCGATAAAGTCGAGTGATTGAACTTTGGCCTAGAGCTTTTGTTAACAGCTAAATTTTCTAACCACCTTCCAAACATATTCCAATTCCAAACTAAACTAAAACGAGAGAGAGAGAGAGAGAATTCAGAACTGATGATGATCATGTTTCCGAGTCTCTTGTTGTGGGATTCATATTGATATTTACAATGAATTAAAAAGAGCTACTGGAAACTGGATTGTGTCAAGTGAAGTGATTTTTTTTCCTCACAGCTCTTTTGGTTCCTCTGTATTGTACTGTGTGTGTAGTGTGTACACAGAAACTTATATTTGTTCGTGTTTTATTATTTTATTTAGTTGAGGAAACTCTGTGTTTTTTCCTTCTCTTTCCCTTTCTCCTCAAGTTTCTAGTGTTTAGTTTTTGTGCACAAAAAAGGGGAAAGAGAAACAAGGAAACAAATTGAATCAAGAATCTTTTATTATTATTAAAAGTTTTGCTACTCATCTGTGATAAAGAAGAAAAAAAGAAGAAAAGAAACAAGAAACCAGCGGAGGAAAAGAGACGGAGAGAGAAAATAGTGACTGTGACATTTGGTTTTGGTTTTGTGTAACATCATTCTGATTGTTATTAGTATTATTATTAAGAGAATAGTTTTGTGGTCAAGTCAAAATGAATCAGTGGAGTTTGAATGGTAGTGACGGTGGTGGAAATGGAAACGGTGGTATTGGTTCTACGTCTGGAGGAAGAGTAGGAGAAAGAGGAAGAGGAAGAGGAGGTGAAGGAGGAGAGGGAGCGGTAGGAGAGAGAATGGAAAGGTGGCAACGAGATGGGAATAGTTTAAGTTGTTCTTCAATGAAAAGTATAACTAGTATGTCCTCGTCCTCCTCTCCTTCTTCTTGTTCCACAAGGGACCCGTCAATCCGTGACAACAGGAGTAACACTACCAACTTTGTCCACAGTGTACCTGCTGCTCATAATGATGGCCCATTTCGGAATAATTGGCATAGTCCTCTACAACAACTTCACCAGAATCCGCACCACCACCACCACCACCAGCAACAAGCACCAGGAGCAAACACAACTTACACCATAGAACATCATCCAGCTCCAGTGAATTCAGTCAGACAAAGTACAAATAATAATAATAGTAATAATAATAATGCTAATGCTAATCCACCGTCATCATCATCCACATCGTCGTCTTTCTCTTCCTCCTCTACGATGATACATCCAACGTCGTCAGCCTTGACAAATACAAATGGTCTTTCAACTGATTTTTATCATCCTCGACAACAACAGCGAACTTCTACAAGAGCTTTGTCTTCAACCTCATCTCGATCTCATTTTGTAATAATAATTAATTTTCTGCTTATGTATACATGCACACTAAAATAATAATAATAGTAATAATAAGCAGCATCATCATCATAGCTTCATAGTAAATCCTATAAATTTCCTGATATTAGGTAAACAGTAGTAGTAAAAATAATATTAAATATCCACTCACCACTCGAGCCTCGAGGTGCAAGTAGAAATTGTAAGGTAGAGAAAAGTATGTTGTTGGATGTGTTTGCGTGTCAAGTGTTGTGTGGCGATAGGAAGAAAAGAAAAGAGGAGACGTAATGAGTCGTGGGTGGATTTTGAAGGAGAAAATTCTTTGCAAATTAGAGATCCAATTAATGTAAAATTATTCCAGGGTCTTTGTTTGAGGTGAAGCATGACCGTATGATGAGGTGTGAAATAGAATAAAATATACAAACTCTTTTCTTTCCCTCTTCTATTCTATTCTACTTGTTGGTATTGTATTTGTATTTGTATTGTGTTGTGTTGTATTTTTATGCCTGAAAAAGAGTCAGTTCTAACTAAAGTTGACTACGTTTGAATTTGGCTTCTCTCCTCCTCCTCTTCTGTCTTTCTTGTTGTCTATCTTTCTATCTTTCCACATCTTACCGTGAGCGAGCTCATCTTACCGTCACAAGAGACGAACCAGAAGAACAAGTACAAGAATTTTCTACAGCGGAATTCTCGCCTACAATTGTGTCTGCCAGAGAGGTGATGTATGCGACACTTTATGCACATTCCTCAAACATTCTCTACTTTTTTCAGAGGGAGTTGGAGAATTGACTGGTAAAAAGATTCAGAGGGAGAGATTCAATGCAAATGCAAATACAAGTACAGAGTACAGTAGTAGAAATGACAAGGGAATCAGAGAAAGAGAGAGAGAGAGAGAGAGAATGTGTATGATTGTGAGTGTAAGTGAAAAACTTTAGGAGTAAAGTAATGAAATGTACATTACTGGGATAACATTAGTTATTCAAGGAGACTTGGATTCTGCAATGGAAAGAGGCAGACAAGGAGAGAGAGAGATGCAAGTGTCGAAATTGTCTTTTGATGCAGAAAAAGTGGTAAATAATGATGATTCCGGAATGGGGATTCGGATTCGTGTATGGTGACATAAGGGACAAGTTGAGATTTGGCTTGAAAGTCGAGCCGAAAGAACTTTATCGAGTCTCGAGTCTCGAGTCTCTTGTCGTACATGAACGACGTCCCATGAGCTCAGCTCAGCTCAGTTGAGTCGAGTTGAGTCAGTTTCTGTTTGTTGCTTTAATGAATTTTTAACTGCTTCCCCATGTAGCAAGAAACGGGAGCATTTTCTCCTCTCTCTGTCTCTGTCTCTACCTACAGTACAGTACTCAAGTGCTATGTGCATGGATATAACCATCCATCCACGTTTAGAGTGCAGATAAATACTTGTGTACATTGACATGCTGGTAATAGGCATGATTGAGCACGGCCACCTATTTCTACCCCTATTTTGCATAAGCACACACACACACACGAGTACGGATCTGCATTCCGCATTCGCCCTCTCTACAACAACTCATTTGTCTCCCTTTCTTCCTTTCCTCTTCTTCACTTTTCACTTTCCAACTTTTTTGTCCTCCTCTCAAAACTGGGAAAAATGAACAAATGCCTTCCAAATTCTCCATTTATTTCTTCCTTATTATTTTATTTTCAACAAGAGAACATTTGAATTTTCCAAATGAACTCATTTTTCTGTCATGAAACTAAAGTGATGTGATGATTCCATTGAACTTCAACTCGGAGATATACATTTTTTAATACTCAATGTTGAAAATGGATAAAGTTGTAAAATTAATGTCCTCTTACTTTCTTACTTTGTTACATTTGACTCGTTGGATTGTCCATGATTTCTTGACCAACGTCCTTTTGTGTACACTTGTTAAATTTTTGACAACTCGGATCACTGACGTTTAAATGATAGAGTCAGTTTGGTTCAGTTTCCGGTGGTGATGGTGAGAGTTGGTGCAGGTGCAGCAGTATGTAGTATTCTTCTATTGGAGGATTCTAAGTTCTACGTATAAATCTCCTTCAGTCGAATATCAAATGTACGTGTGGATAAAACCCTCCATTTATTGTACAAGTTGATTCTTGTA
This sequence comes from Sminthurinus aureus, assembly GCA_034698265.1. Classification (NCBI taxonomy): domain Eukaryota; kingdom Metazoa; phylum Arthropoda; class Collembola; order Symphypleona; family Katiannidae; genus Sminthurinus; species Sminthurinus aureus. The sequence continues at coordinate 5,553 of JAQGBH010000611.1, forward strand.
TGGCAGAATAAATGTATGATGTAGGTAGGTATGGTGTGTGGTGAGTGATGTGTGTGTGATACACATCAGAGTCACTCGGGTTGATTTTCTAACTTGACCTCGGTGTCCATTTCAATTCCTTTTCCCCTGTCCCGAATACATTGAATTTATTGAGGTTGAAACATTTTCCTATGATAATATTATAAGAGTATGCTATGGTATATACTAAACTACATTCAACATTCAACTCGTTCACTTTTCCCTCTGCTCTCCATATTCCATATCTCTCCATTTCACTGTCCTTTCGTCACCCAAGACACTTTTTCCCTTTCTGAATATCTATACTCTATACTCTAAGCATAGCTGTCTGAAATCTGTACATGTATGTCTAGTGTCTAGGAATGTAGGACGGCGTTTTGGAGATGGGAACTCATGAGAGGTTTTCATGAATTTTTCATCTTAACTCCTCAAGAGGAGGATCATAACGGGTGATTTATCCATCCTCGGCTCTAACTCTCAATCACATACTTGAAGGAAAACCACACGGATTTTTTTACTCTTCTTCCTTTTCTTCTCCTTCTTCTTCTTCCTTCTGTCCATTCTCTTTTGTCTTGGAATTTATCTTGTAGAAATGTACAGAAATATTTATACATGTATTTCATGTTTCACTTTCCCTTTGGTTTCGTCTGTTGGATCGTTGTACATTGTACATGTAAATTGTAGATTGTAGATGCAATGCAATATGTCTCATGTAGATGGACTTGGGACTTTAGACTTGAGACTGGAAAGAAGGAAAGTGGATACATATTTTGTATTTGCAATAAAACTCATTGAAAATACAGTACTGTTTTGGATCCTGGTTCTTTTGTTGGGGAGTTGAGTTGAGTTTTGGAAGTGTACAAGTAAATTCTGCATAATTGAGACGACGGTCAGGACGGAAATGGAGAAGAAAATGCGGACATTTCTATGTAGTACTGCCGCTCCGTATACAGAGTAACCATTGAGGTAAAACAGAACAAGTTTTACTCTCTCTTTCTCTTGCTCTCTTGCTCTGTTTCTCTGTTGCAAGTTGAAATGTAGAGGAGGAGGCAAATTGAAGGGATGGGAGAAGAGAGAAGAGAGAAGAGAGAGAGGGATAAAATAAGCGGAGGATATGACTTTGGTGGGTCTCGTACTGTACTGTCATCTTTTAGCAAAGGTACTATGTGCACTATTCTGTATTCCGTGTGGTGTATGGTTATCCAGAGTTGTAGGAGGAAAAGATAGGGAAAGATAACAAAGTACTTATCCAAGATGGTCTCAAGAGCAATATGAGAGAAGAAGAACGGGAGAGAGAAGGAAGCAATGGAGAAATGGAGTAAAGAACAAGACTTTGGATCTATGCTGGCGTAGCATGTGAGTTTTGGTAACATATGTCTTGAATGGCCAAACGTTCCAATTGCAGGGGTTTCCTATTTTCCTATGAGTAACAGAAATGGAAAGAGAAAGAGAGAAAGTTCAACTAAACACTGTTGGATCTTCTTCTTCTTCTTCTTGTTCGGAAAGTGAACAAAACTTTGGACTTGGTCTTCTTTCTTCTTGTTCTTGTTCTTGTGTTTCCTTCGGAGGTTGTGTGTGTGTGTTCCAGCTCCGTTTCTTCTCTTTTACTATTTGCCACGTACATATATATCCAAAATACATATGCATCCAAGATCCAAGTACATTTATATGTTTGGTGTTATCTTTGACGGAGGTGTATGATCCTCCGTCTTCCGCTTGTGAAAGTATATGGATGAAAGGGGTCACATAATCTGGGAGGAAAATAAATTGGGTGGTGAAAAAAAATGGGAAAGCGGGTAGTATCGAGGAGTCCTCGAGTAGCTCTGTCCGTGGTCTTAGATGCGGTGAGAACGACGACGACAGCAATTTTTAAAAAGTCCTTGACTTGACTTGATTTGACTTGCCCTTTTCCATTCTACTGTCCATTCACTTGTGTGTTGTGGATTGTGGATGTCAGGGCTTAGTGAACGGGTCAGATAGTGAGAAAGTGAGCAAGTGAGCGAGTATGAGTGAAAAAGTGTTGTGAAGAGTGTGTCCTCTTTCACTCTCTACTTTTACCTTTACTCTCTTTAACTATCCAAACTTAGCAAAGCAAAGTGGGGGCAACAGTGAACATTAGATAATTAGAAGAAAACAAACAGTTGAAAAATATTATTAGTTATCATGTTTTGTGCGTACAATCCCGCCTTTTATTGTGGTGGATTATTTGGACGGTATCCTTTGGTTGTAAGAAATTAATAAAATATCTATCTTTTTTGTTTTTATCCTCAGCATTTCACGCCTTCATTGTGGAATTGAAGACACAATTTGTCACACACAATGAACATTTACATGTGCATCTGAATTTGCATATCATATTATTATTATAGTCTGGTTTTGAATTTTGGAATGCTCAAAAGTATTTAGTCTTGATCTTGATCATGATTTGATTGTGTATAAAAAAGTTGACATGTTATCAAAGTGAGTAGTAAAAAAATATATATAATAATGTAATGTTATTTGTTTGTCTTGTTACAGTTTGGTGCTGAAGAGTTCCCCCAGGATTCTCCGCGCTATGCATCCCCCAAGGGCTCCGGTCTCTATCCTGAATCTTCCTATTTTTTGGGTGAGTGACGATCATGTTGTGTGTTGTTGTGTTGTGTGTAATGTAATATAATATAATATAATATAGCTGGATGTACATATGGAGAGATAGGAGGATAAGAATTAATGACATAAGACATAGCATGCCGTGCATGTGTTGGCATACACGTTGACATCTCATGTACAGATTGCATGCAGATTCGAGATTGGAGATTGGAGAGAGAGAGACAAACAGATAGAGAATTCCTCCAAATACTTTTGTATGTGAAAAAGATGTGTAATATTATGATAGAGTAGAGAGAGTACAAAAGAATGGAACAAAGGAACGTAAAAGAATGTGAAAAGAAGAAGTTTTCCTGATTTATAAATCCTACAAACTACAAACTGTGAATGGTATAGATAGAGTATAGAGTAAATAGTAAATAGTGAGCGTCATCAAAAGTTGATAGCATAATCAAATTCATTTTAAATGGTCGGTGTAGAGTTGAGTTGAGTTGAGTTGAGCGGAGAGGAGAGAAAGGAGCGGAGCATGTGGAGAGGAAATTGAGACAAAGACAAAGGAAATATAGGAGAAGAGTAGAAGTAGAAGAGGGGATAGGGAAAAGGCAGTGAAGAGTTATGGTTATAAGCTGACTCGCGAATTGATTCTAATAATTACTAAGACAGTTGAGGTTAGCATCTCGACATTCGGATGACAGGGTTTACGGAAATAAGACGCTAAATGAGACAGCAAAGGAAAGAACAAGAACAAGACGAAGAATCCTTGTGTATAAGTAAGAGAGAGAGAGAGAGAGAGTTTATGTGTGTACTGTAGACTGTAGACTGTAGACAGTATACGTGTCTTTAAACTACAAAACAAACAAACAGAGGAATTCCTTTGAATTGTTCTCAGTTCTTGTTCACTCAGTCATGATCAAGTTGGAGGAAGGCAAGGAAATCGGATTATGTATAGAAACTTAAATCTCACTCACTGTGTTTGAAACCAACGAGGCAAGGCTAAATTTAGAGTTTGCTGACTGAGTGACGGGAACTTGCACATACAAACACAATACACACATACACTCACTCTCACACTTACATGTAATATACATACAAATATGTGGATTGGATTCAAGTATTGTACTTTGGTTATCTCTATCCTCTAACAGCGAGTCATTTTAGATCTCAGTTTCAGCATTTCCTACATTTGATATTTTATACATAATAATAATAATAATAATATAATTACTACTTACTGCTTTCTGTATACTTTTGGATCAACATAATATTTTAACATAAGAGATCAAAGTAGGAAGTTGAAATGAAACGCATATTATACTGTTGTCTATAAATATGAAATAAATGGTACTGATGAATATCCTTAATTAATTAATTATTTAATGTATGTAATGAATGAATGATGCAGATGGAGGTGGATCGGACTGGAGTTCAGGGGTGGGTGGTGGACCTAGTTATAATTCCTACAACCCTTCAATGATGCCATCACATTTGTCGCAATCATATCCTCCTCCACCAAATTCGACGGGAGGTCCAGGGATTCACCACCATGACCCAATGAGTTACAATCATCCGGGAATTCCACCGTCAAATAATGACTCTCCCTTGATTGCCTCCTCCCTTCCGCCTATGTCAACTTTCCGTGGGAATCCTGGAGGTCCGGGCGGGCAGTCCTCAGTTCCTTCGTCATCTTCTGTCGTTAATAATACAACGAGTCCCTACAACCATAGTCCTGTCATTGTCCCTCCTCCTCATCAAACTGGGGACACTGTCGGAAAAGCCTTGGCATCCGTATGTTCAATATTATTTTATATCACGTATTTTTTTCAATGAACGACCTTATATAGATAAATAACTAAATAATATTATTCAATTTATTAATTTATGTTTCTTGTCAATTTTAAATATAAAAAAAAACAGATATACACAACGGATCATAGTGCCAGTAGTAGTAGCCCGCCAGTGAACTCCCCTCCTCCACTTACCTCTAGCAGCCAACAATGGGGTAGTAATTCAGGCGGTGTCACCCCTTTTACGCCAAATAACCCACCACCATCCTCTCCAGGTTCATCATCAATCATCACTTTTCTCACACATTTACCAACAACAAAGATCTAGACTATTTATAGAATAAAGAATAATATATTATGTCATCACTTAAACTTATCTTAAATTACGAAACAAAGTTAAATATTATTTATTTGTTCATCATTTTATATAGGTTTCGGAGACAGAGCCTTACATATGGTATGCCCCATAAATCCCCAACAGGTAAACATGCTACCTCTTATCATTTTCTTTTTACATCTCATATCCCATAGTTCTAAACAAATAGTGTCACAAGTTTGTGCGTGTCTTTTTGTCTTGTGTATCATGAATCATGACTCATGACAATAATAATAGTAATAATAATAATAATAATAATAGCAGTAAATGAGTGTATATTATAATGTCGTTTTTTTTGTTAATTTTAATGTATTATTTTAATTGTCGTTGTTTAAATAATTTCCAATCATCCTTTGTCTATTTTTTTTACTAATTTATCAGTCTGTTCATGAGTTTATATACATTATTCATGATTGTTTTTATGGTATACAGACGAAAGAAATATGAACAATGTATACAGAATGTAACAGTTTGTGTTGGAATGAGCAGTTTTTCTTTTGTTTTTTTTTAAATAACATAATTAATATTTTTGCATCCATTTTGTTTTTTACCATTTATTTTGTTTAGCCTGTACCCGAACAACAGCGTTTAGATGATGCCATTGGCATTTTACGCGATCATGTTGAGGTATTTTTGTTGATTTTTTTTGTTTGTTAATTTTGTTAATTTTTGTTTGTTATTTTCAATTGTTGGAAAAGAGTGCTGTTTTATGGGGTATATTGAGTACTTATTCAATATATTTAATATGTAATGTGCAGTGTGTATAATATCATTTGAATGATTGGATTGTATCTTCCTGTCACTTTTTTACCCCCTTATTTGAAATAATGAGAGCTTTGTGTAATACAAATGGGAGATTTTTTCTCTCGAGTTTTTACATATAAAAAACCATACAACTGATGACATACGATCGATGATGCAAGAGAGAGAAGTTACATTACGTAATTATTAACATGTTTGTTTAATTGTTTTGTTTAGTCTGTACCAGCACAACAACGTTTAGATGATGCAATGGAAATTATCCGAGATATGGAACCGGTAAGATAAATTTCATTCAAATTTAATCTTTAAAAAAGAAATATATATGTCAGAGGAAGCCAAGTAGCAAGTCCAGAAACAGAAACAGAAAAATGTATTAGGCTCATGCAATGTTAATACATTTGAATCATCAATAAGCCAAAAGTTTATGAAATTTACTTGACTTTGAATTCATATATTCTGTTTTCAACATGTTAAAAAATATAGGTTTTGTATGATTAATCACGGTTCATATGATTTTATTCGCATTTTTTTTAATTGAATGTTTTAGGTCTTACATAGAGCGTTAAGAAATCATGCAGAAAGCCCGCACCCGTCTTTCGGAATGTCATCCGTTCCATCTCACCTGGCTGGCTCTCAGCAACATTCCAATGGTCTCCTCGGCTACCCTCCTCCACTCGAGTCTCACCCCGTAAGATTTCTTCTCATAATATTTATCAGCAATCCATCATGTTATTGTGTCTACACAGTTTCAAAATTGTGTGCAGACATTTACGTGAAATATTTGTGTGATCTTTCCATATATCTCCTCTTTTTGCATGTACTTGTCTTCACTTTTTAATTTCATACATAGTTTAATGTTTAATCAACACTGTTACATTTGAGTATATTGTGTATACATATTCGTGTAGTGCTTGTGTACAGAGTATGCATGTGCTTGATACACATAATGTATATTTATATGTTGGAATATGATGTGAAATGATTGAAAGCTGTACATGTATTTCCGTCATATTCATTTGATTGCCCCGAAAGAAAATTCATAAATCAGAGGGAAATGTAATTAAGTGAGACGGTCGGTCGTTCGGTCGGAGGAACTAGATAATTAATTAATTATGTGGATGTCATTTGTTTCATTTTGCAGAGTCCGCATGGTAATTGTAACACAGTAGGAAATACACCACAAGCCTATGGTCCAATTTCTAGCCACACATCGAATAACCCTGATATTGGACCAGACTCCCTTAAACTGGAAAGGACAAATCCTCCTCCAACCACTAAATCAAGTATGTACTTTTAGTAAATTCTACTACTTTCTCATCTTTTTCATACATGTTTAATATATTTTATATGACTGTAATATTGTTATTCTGTGTGTTTGTATATTGAACAGTTTCTACATGTGTGTTTTATTTTTAATTACAGAGAAACGAAAAGATGTTAGTAGTGTTGATGTAGATGTAAAAGGTGATCTGTTAGGGCTCGGATCGAATAACAGTAGTGCGAGCACAACTTCTTCTACTTCCTCTATCGGTCCTAAAGGAGCCAAACGATCCAGAAGGTTTGTCTTCTGCTCTATTTTTTTTGCAACTATCATGTTTTTTTTGTAATGAAACTACATACTCAACATAGTCCGAGTCTCAGACTATTTTTTACGCAAGTACATATCTTGTACACACACTAAACTGTAATTTAATACATGTCAATTAGTTTATAATATTGTGTGTGTACATGCTTTTCAGAAGTAGTGGTGATGAAGATGAAGAAGAAGAGGACGATACAAATCCACACAACAAAGTTCAGAGGGAGAAAGAAAGACGACAAGCCAATAATGCTAGAGAAAGGTAGGATTTTTTTTTGAAATTATATTCATTTATTTGTACTCGTGTATATTGTGGATTTAGTATGTTTTATACTTTTTTCTTCTTGATTCTTGATCAAATATATAAATGCTTTGTAATAATTAAAAAAAAACGAGTTAAAGACAAAAATAGAGGTGAAAAAAGTAACTAATGAAATGAATTTGTATCTTTGATACAGAATAAGAATACGGGATATAAATGAAGCATTAAAAGAATTAGGAAGAATGTGTATGCAGCACTTAAAATCGGACAAACCTCAAACTAAGTTGGGTATCCTTAATATGGCCGTTGAAGTGATTATGCAGCTCGAACAACAAGTCAGAGGTATGCATAACATATAAGTAAAATACAAAATACAAGTAAAACATTTGTATATTTTTAGTGTGTTTTTAGTATCATTTGTAGTGATTTTTGAACATGAAATATGGACTTTTTTTGTTTCTTTTGTGTATTAGAACGAAATCTGAATCCCAAAGCAGCTTGTTTAAAACGTAGAGAAGAAGAGAAAGCAGAAGATGGCCCAAAAATTCCGGGTCATCCATTAGCACCACCTCCTCATCTCGCTCCTCCTTTTCCGTCTTCAATGGGAGTTCCGGTACATTACAAAATATAATATTATATTTTATACAATAGTTTTTTTTTCTTTTTTTCCCTGTATGTACAACCAAGTCAATTATTTTTCATCTATCCAAAAATAATATATTAAATATGTAGTAAATGTATAACATCTATTTATATATATATATCCAGATTATGACATAATATACTTAAAACGTTGTATGACATAAAAAAAAGTGGGCAAGTCTGGACGTAATGTTCTGTTAATTTAGTCTAATAAAATGCATGTTTTCCGCAATGCAGGTAAATCCCAATGCAGCCCACTCACATCCACATCTACAAGCACAAGGACAATGACAATGAGTACCTCACCACTCATCATAATATAATTCCTCCACAGCAACAGAATATTATTATTATTAATTAACTAATTAAATTAAAACGTTTAAACTTAAATTAAATATCCCATTCCCATTTCTCTGCGTCACCATTCACCGTCATCATCATCGTCATCATCTTTATGTTTTTGTGGACAATATACATACATCAACATCATTAAAAATTCTATGAGTGTGATATTTTTTCTCGTATTGAAATTAACCAAGAACGAAAACAAACATTTACATATAATAATATATAAAACGTACATAATATGAAATACATATTATTGTATTACCAGAATCCTCAGCTTCCTTCCTGTTCGACTGGATAGGAGAAAAACACCAATAAAGAAATAATAAGATATAAGAACAAGATGGGCATAAATGAACGAGATGAAGAATGAAGAGTGGCAATGACACAAGTGACATCAGTATATATTATAATAAATATATTTTATTATACAATTGCATATATACTTTATATTATACTATAATATAAAGTCGTGAATTAATTTTCTTCTGTTTTATAATACAACTTCAAATTAAAAATAATCATGTAATATTTTTATGTGACGACAAAGCTTTCTCTCTATATAATATTATTATCTCTCTCCTCATAAACAAATATACAACAATTTGAGTTGTCAAAATATACTACAAAATGCAAAATTAATTATGGACATGGATACCTACATATATATATATATATATACAAATCTTAATGCATTTAAAAAGTAATGAGTTGTTTATACTTACCAGAATATGTATCCGTATAGTATGTAATATTTAGTTGTTTTCTGCGTTGTAGGTACATATTTTCTTATATATATATACATTATACATGTATACATGTAATAATTTGGTTATATTATATGCAACTTATATACTTATCTACGCATTCTTATTCCATGAAATCCATGAAATATCACTTTTCTTTCTAGCTGTTTATTCATCAGCCTCTAATAATTATACTGATAATCATATGTTTAAAAGAAAGAGCATGTATTATTTATAAATCCTCTTTATCTCACCCGTTGGTCTAGTGTCTAATATATATCATATATCTAATTTAGATATTGAATGCTAAATATTATTAGCAACTTATTCTATGTACTACAGCTTTATTTTATTTATTATATATTATTATAATATTATTATTTTTATCATTTACCAGCTCCCAAAGTTTACATCTTAAGCGATAAACTTTATATATGTATAATATTATGTGCGTAACACAAAAAAATATTGTTTTTTTGTCTAATGTTATTGTTACTACTATTTTTTAGACAGTCCTTATGTTTTGATGTCAACATTGTCATCATGACCATCCGTGCCGTTTAATCAATTAATATAGATATAGTTATTATATAGTGATGCGTATAGTTATTATGTAGTTATATAGCATGTATGCATTATATATCCATACATATGATTGTTGTTAGACATGTACTTATACTGTACACCGTGTTTTATTTTAAGTACATATTATACATATCCATCTCAAGAAGAAAAGGAAAAAGATAGCAGTTGACATTAATAATTGCTATTAATACATAAATCCTTAAGAAAAAATACACATTACGTTATTTGTTTGATGCGGAGAGACAGTTTTTGTTGTTGTTTTAGTTGGTACGTTTTAGTACTGAGTTTTAACTAGATAAATCATCTGTTATGTTATTTATGAGAGTATCAATTATCATCACTCACACTATATATTATTTATAGTTGCATGTGTATAAAGTACAGTAATAGATTATATTTTGTCGATGAGTATACACATAAAAGTGTACATTTTGTTACACACTGATTACTGATTACTACTAAAAATGTATGTATATATATTATAGACATATGGACTCGGCAGCAAAATTATATAAATTCAAAATATATGTATGTATTTATGAACCCGATACATATAATATAACTATTAAAAAACCAATAATATTATGTTATTATTCAGTTACTATACTTACGTTGAGAATTTACTACTGTAGAAAGGCTTTATAATGAGACACATGACAGGAACATTTACATCATTTACACACTCACGAAAGAAGAGAGAGAACTTATATTATTATTATTATTGTATGCATTAAATTATTTAGCTTTGTCATATATAATAGTGTGCCATAATAAAAAGTACATTTTACTACATACATACATTAGCTGAAAACTACAACAACAACAACAACAATAGTATAATTTTTTAATACATAAAAAATCGTGACATATAATAATATGTAATAAAATATGTGTATTTATTATATGTACATATATATATTTAAATGAAAGTAGTTTACGTCTATAGCTGCTTTCCTATAGGTTTCTTGTTGTTGTTTTTGTCTGGATATTCGATATCATCGTTATCATTTTATTATTGTGTATGTATGTACGTATATATATGTATGTGTAACATTACATGAAGTGTAGTTTATAATATTGTTTATTGTTTACAAATAACTTTTGTTGTCAATTAGTTATATTATTATCATTATTATTTTTACCCTTGTACTAAAAACATGCATCTAGATTCTAGAAGTTTATGAATTTTAGTATAGCATGTAAAAATGGAAAAAGGGTCATTACTTGGAAAAAGTCACCTTTTATTTACTAGTATCTGACCTTACTTTATTAACATTGTATTATATAATATTATACATTAGATTAAATTAGTTTACAGTAACAATTGCAAAAAAAAGGTATCACAACGAGCGATCACAATCGATGCAATAATTGTAATAAAATGCTATAAAATCATGATATAATATTCACATATTAGATTATTATGTATCATATAATACTTTATGACTTGCATTTATACCGTTTCTTTTATAATTTATACGTATATTAATTTTGACTCACCCATTTCAATCACATTTTTAGGGAAGTGTTAGGAAAAAAGAAAGCTCTCTATATATTTACAAAGAAAGAAAGAAAGAAAGAAAGAAAGAGGGGAAAGTAGAAGAAAAGTGTAACAAATGACCTCTACAAAACATGCACATTAAATATTACACATATATTTATACGGTATACACAATTAATTAAATACAAAAAGCTTGAAGCATGGAAAATTTCATTTTGCTCATCACTGAACGGTTTTTTTAGTTATTATAAATAATTGCTCTTAATAAAAAGTCTTTATACGTGTATTTATTCTGTATTTATTACATTATGAAATATATACTTACCTGGAAATTATTATTCAAACTGAATAAAATAAAACTAACGAAATTTACAGTTACATTTACAATACGAAATACAAAAAGTGAACACGCAGAAGATGTCGGTAATATAAAATAATATAAAATTTAATACATATGCACATAATATTATACAAACCCGTGTGTATAATGATGACTATTACTTATTTTAATGGTAGAAAATATGTAACTGGAAACTGAAAGAGATACGCATTCAATTAATTGTAGACATTAAAAGTATAAAATATATTTTTGCCATTTTAGTTGAATGTGACAAGTGACAAGACAAAAAGGACAGTGAAAAGTCTTATTAATCGTATGTATATGATTATTATTATCATGATTATCAAAATGGTTTGCCTCCCAGGCTGTCTTCTGAGAGGCTATATATTATAATAATATGTATCATTATATTATTAAAATTTTAATCAACATGTCAAACTAATGCATACATATTATATATATTATATATATAAAATATATCAAGTAACAGAATATATAATATGATAAGTATAATATAAATATATTTATGTGTATGTGTTGGATCCAAACTCCAAATTGTATCTACATACGCTACATAATGTACTACCTATTTAATTAACAATATAATATATTATAATATGGAATCATAATAAAAATAATAATATTAAATATAGAGATATTATAATACTACTACTACTACTGTACTGCTACCATACCTAAATACATAAACATTAAGTAGTGTACTGTATGCTACAAAAAATAATATCTATAAATACAAAAATATTATCATCATATTATGTAATAGAAATAATTAAACATTTAATTAACAAAGGTAATATTATTATATATGAGTGTGAATCATTTGTGTGCGTGTGTGTGTGTATGAGAAAAAAAAGGAGTGAATGTGAAAGTTAGAGAAAGTGTGTGTGTACAAAAAGTGCAGAGAAAGAAAGAAAGAAAATCAACATAAGTTTGTATTTTAGGTAACAAAAGATAAAGATGTCGGAAAAAGTACGATTGTCTATTGTTATATCATGATTATATTATTAAAAATTCATGTACATTCGTTAAATAAATGTACAGTATAAAACTACTTTACCACACACAAGAGAAGATGAATAAATACGGACAAATAAATAAAAATTACTATTAAATATGAAAATTATATCAGTGTATCCAAAACCATAAACCAAAAATTCATTTTTGTAGTTTGTAGTGAGTCACACGAACAGTATTCTTGTTTTCTTCATAATATTCTTTTTATTTATTCAGTTTTTTGTATTCAGCACACGTTTTTTATAAATGTATAAGGTAAATAGTCTTATGGTATTATTATGCATATATAGACTTTTTTTAAATCGTATAATGTACATTGAATATTATTATGTAGTTATATATGTACGTAAATGTGTATCAAGTATCAATTATACACAACGTTACAAGTAATGGACATTTTTGTTTTGTTTTGTTTCCTATACTTTTTGGTCCAAGACACTTTTATGTGAGACGGAGGAGACTTGCAGAATACTTTCTTGGTCTACACAGTCACATAATTAAATGGTACATTTAAATACATTTTTTAATTATGATTATTTATTTAGGTACATGCGTCAGTGGGTAACTTTAATTATCATTTCATTATATTGAACAAAACTTGTTAATATTTACAGGTATTTTGTATTTACCTAGAATCTATAATCTACTGTATACTGTATAAGCTTACACAGACCAATCTACTTTTACATACTTATATAGTCTATAGTATTGCAATCTGCATCCTTTTTAGACACCAAAGGCGTAATCACATATTAAATATATATAAATAAAAGATGTACCATTTCCCCCCGAAAGCCAAATTCCATATTTGCCTATTTCTCCTAAACCTAAAGTGTTAAAGATCCGTCACCACGTTTAACTTTTTGAGTAGAGATAGGAAACTTTTAATTTTGTTTCTACTTAAATAATAGCCCAAAAACCTCACATTTGTGAAAATGTTACCCTTCCACCAATTAAAAAACCATCAACCTAATTAAATGACGATAAGAACTTTGGCACCAAACTGATTTAACAAATTGCAGCAGAGAAAGTAATTACGAGAAGTAGGATAATATAATTTTGAATATAAAATATAATATTATGCACAGATAAAAGTTTTTCAGGTTATTATATTTTGTTACAACCTCAGAAATATTATACCGAAATTCCAATTCCCCATCACCGTATTTATCACCATTCACCGTTTTCCAAAAAAGTACATTTAAAATACCATAAAAAAATAGTTAGAAAAAATAGTCAAAAGAGGTTGAAAAAGTCTATGTACAAAAACTAAGCATGTTCCTGTGCGTACTGTAAAATTTAGAGGCACATTTAACATGTCACATGTCGAATAATTAGTACACCAAATATGTGTACTCTTTGACATTGTACGTAGTTTGAGGTAACAATATAACGCATAAAACTATCAGTTTACAGTCACTTTTTCATCTTACTAAATCGTCAAAAAGTAACCATGTTATTATTATTATTTTCTTATTACTTTATAGGGGACAAGTTGAAAAAGGTTTCTTTTGTCGTTATTCATAACTTGTAACGATCATATCATAAATCATAAATCATAGTTACTTGTTTTCATTAAACTATAGTCTAAAAATAATTCTTAAATCTATCACACATTTATATCAATCATAAATCATATATTATTTAACTATGAGAAATTCCATTCATATTTTACCAGAAAATAGGAACTGACTCGCTCATTTTTTTGCTTTTGTGTATTTTCTTGTTTTATAAAATCCCTATAAAAAATTCACACTTTCACCCACACACACTTACAACAACATTCAGTATGAAATGTATTCATAATATTGCAAACAGACGTCATACATTAAATATTAAATTACACGCACATGAGTTATGATAATTACTTTGTAAATTGTAAATGTACTGTATAGCTGTCCATTGCACTTGTAAAAATTGTCATTTGTACACAACTTTTAACTTTTTCCATAAAAATACGTCAATATTTTGAATACATTTGAAATTGAAAACACGATTGCATTTAACTTGTACATTTAAGGCCAGTTTTCAATAATAATAATAGTAATTGTTGTGTCAACTTTGTGTGAGTAAAAGTAGTCGTAGTACTTTTTTTCTTTTCATTTCCATGTGAAATGTATACTATTTTTTGTTTTTATGGATATGATATGGGTATTTCAAATGTGATAAAACAAAATGACATGATAATTGACATTACACTTATACAAAGAAAGAACTAGATACACAATAATTACGTTGATTAATACTAATACTAATTAATTTAGTTGTTGTTTTATGAAAGTCGAGGTTTGGCTATGGAAGAGGTCGCTGACCAGTGATGGTGATGACTTGCATGATGCGAGTAAGGCCTCAGAATATCTGATTCAGTCTCGCTCACTTCCTTGATTCGACGGAGTCTGAAGCAGAGGATCATGGAGACGATGCCCAAGACGACCAGTATCAAGGTACCGCCACCTGAAAAAAATAATAATTATTATTATTAATGATTAATGTAGTCAAGATCTTGGTGGGTGTTGAAAATGTGTGGAGGAAAAAGAGCTGAACGGCTGGAATTACCAATGATGGCAGTAAAAGCGCCTGTTTTCAAGCAGACACTCTCCGGACTGGTTTCATCAGACTTGAGTGCACTCACATCTTCTTCGTCCTCTTGAAGTACTCGCAGAGCCTGGAATAAACTAGTCTTCTCCGACAGAGTCCCATTCCGCTCCTCAACTCCGTAACCTTCCACAGACCGCTTCTGCACATTCTTGACATTTCGCCAGTAGCACGGCTGACTCGGGCACTGCCCATGACACATCCTCACATCACATTCAATGTACAAGGCCGGCGATCCTGTGAATCTGAACGTCTTGAGATAGGCAAAAACTTGAGTCTCGTACAAATTGGAATGGGAAAATGAACCTGGAGTTTTAAAACAACAAGAATAATTTTCAACAAGGTTTTCAGCCAGTTTTACATTATACATTACGTTATTATTTGTCAACTTATTAAACATTGTTTTAATTTTTGAATTTTGAATTTGAAGCATGAAATAGTCGAAATACCTCGGAATGGACTCATCAGTTTAGAATCAACAGGACAGCTGAAAAATTGAAAAGATTGATTATTTATCCATTGATTGTGCCTCATTTGTGATTTGTGATTTGTGAATGCAGAAATTTGGCATGACTTATCGAGTGTCTAGTTTTTACCCGTAGTGATCGATGAGTTGGATTCTCTTGGTGGCTCCGTTGTGTGCGTAACAGTCATTCACAACTCTGTTTCAGTTCCACACGCATTAAAAAGGGTATTAAAAAGAGCAAAATGTTAGGATTAGAAATATTCAGAATTCAGAGCAGAGTAAATAAACCGGAATAAATGATATAAAATTGAATAATGATTGAAAATATCCTGTCTTGTTTTACATGTCAAAACCGTCGTATTGACTCCTCATGTAAATCATCAAAGTGAGAGGATCACCAACACGAACTAAAATCAAAGTAATTTATATTTTCATGAAATGTGCACGTTTCCAGTTTCCATTTAGAATTTAGATGGATGAGAATAATAGAAAAATAAATATATAATAATAATATGCTGATGATGTTGACCTGGTCCGCCGACTCTGGTTCCTGTAGCTCCGAATCCATAACGAACTATTGAGCATTGAGCAAATAACAAGGAGAAAAAATGAGGATTGAAATTTGAAATCAATTTAGAGTAGTTTGTTTGTGCTAAAATGGATAAATGTAGCTGAATTTACCTTCCATGTAGCACTCGGGTGGAGTCAAAGTAAAAACAACGGGATTTCCAGTGGCCACTCTGAAAGTATTCCAAAATAATATTGAATATTGAGTAGTTTAGTACATTTCCAAAAGAGTTTAAAAGTAAAGGATTTGGCTATGAATTGGGAATTGTGAATGGTGTATTTAGTTTTTAGTATTTACTCGACATCCAAAAAAGGGAATGTGACCGTTTTCCAAAAGTCGTATCCGTATTCGCAGGTAACCTTGAAATGCTCGTCAAATTCTTCTTCGATCATGGGGTTGTACTGCACCGTAACTGTGTTCCACATGAAGTTTTTCTACACACAGCAACAAAATTATTCTCGTCATTTATTCATTCATTTATGTATTATTCATTGGTTTTTACAAATTCGAGCTGTGTTGTCAGTTGTTGTTTTCTGTTTTTTGTTTTCTGTTTGCTTACGGAGGGTTCTTTTCGACCTTCGACGTGATTTGAAGCTCCGAGAGTTCCGCAGCGATTGAGTCGAATGAGATATTCGTAATAGTCTCGGCCAGTCCCATTCACGTAGACGCAGTCAGGATCGTACGAATAACCTAAAATTACACATGACATGAAATTAGCTCACAAGTACAAAATACCAAATATCAAATACCAAACGGAACTTTGATGTTTCATGCAGATACTTGATTTTCCTTCTCTCTCAAACTCGCAACTCCAACTATTAAACGGAGAATGGAATACGCAGATAATTTGTAGGAAATTTGCCATTGCCATTGAGTTTTACGGAGAACGGAACTGAATTCTTGAGATGAAAAAGAAGAAGAAGAAGAAAAAGAAGAAGGATTTTCATGTAGTTGTTTTGTGTTTGGTGTTTGGTGTTGGAGATGATATGATCAATTTAATATCTGCGCTCTGATGTAAGAGAAGAAAGAGGAGAGCGAGAGAGCCCAATTAGAATTAGAGTTAGAACTGAGACTGTGTGTTGTGTTGTACATTACCACAAAAATAAAGATGCATAAAACACACACGAGAGACAAAAAGTGCTCTTTGCTTCGTTTCGTTAGGAGAGGAATCGAGGATCGAGGATCGAGATTGTAACTCCAAGATTCAAGATCCGAGAGTCGAGTGCGTTGTGCAGAGAGAGAGAGCAGCCCAGCCTTTATTTAACGTTATTTATTGCATTTCCTTTCTGTCTCAACTCTCAAAGTCTCAAAGAAACACGGTATTTCTATTTTCTATCTCTCTTGACTGACTGACTGTCTGCCTCGCTCACTCACTCGCTCTCTCGCTACTTCTTCTTCTTCTTCTTGTTCATCTTTGAGCCAAAGAATAGGATTTTGTTTGTGTGTGTGGATCTGCATCTAACGGCTCGAAGCTCGTAGCTCGTACAAGTTGAATAAGTTGATCCATCCCATTGAAAAGAAAGAAATATCAGACTGAAATAATAATAATTTGGACTCTGTTTTCTTTCTGTTTTATCTCCGCTTCCACGTCTTTTGTCCAACTTTATTTGAGCATGTTTTCATTAGTTTACTCCTTGTTTAATCATGGATCATGGGCGCATGCAAATATTTCATAGCTGATCCAAAATCGGAAATCTATACTCTAAAATTCCTCCTGTTGCGTATGATGTAATATTATATAATACAGTATATAACAGTTGGAAAATAGGAAATAGGAAAATGGAAAATCAACGTGTATGAAATGATTTCCGTTGCGAGTTGCGAGATGCGAGACACAGTAACATAAAGAAGTCTAATTGTAATAACACTAACACTCATCTGCAGCAGGAAGAAACGTCTTTTGTCAATATCCTCCAAGTCGTAACTCGTAATAATAATTATTATTCCTTTTTACCATTCTCCTCTTCTTCTCTTCTCTTCTGCTCTGTTCTATAAAAATACAGTTGAGAAACTCTGTCTCTGTTTCCTATTCAAATGTGCTACACAATTTTTTCATTCTCCTCGTCTCTTTTTTCAAGTTTCGTGCTTCCATTTTTACGCAGGGCTGCACATCAACTCAACTCGGCTCAACTCATACAAAACAAAGCACACAATGAGCACATGCCACATTTGCAACTACGACCGAGCTAATAAACTCGAGTCTCGAGTTTCAAGTCTCAAGTCTCAAGTGCATAATAAAAAAGTGGATAATAATAACAGCATAATATAATATTCACAATTCACAACAAAGACATAATTCTTCTTGTGATCTGCAGCAGTTTCAAGTTTCAAGTATCAAATATCAAATATTAATTGCTCCCATTAACTTGTTCATTCCCTTGGCCGTCTACAATCTACAAACTCCAAACTACAACCGTTTTTTACTTTTTTATGAGGGACGAGGAAATTTACCTGAGGAGTAAATGAGCCCCTGGAAACTCCCATTAAAAGCCACTCGAATTTTCATAAAGTCGTCTTGACACTCGGCCTCGATATCTGAAAAAAGGAATCCAAATATAATGATTTTATACTACAAGTTTTGAGCTTTGGAAAGTGAGACTTTTGATGGGGAAAAGCGGGAACTTACGTTGAACACGCGTCATGTTGAAGGGGTTTCTGTAGTTGCGGTCCCAGGCAGACTGAAGAGGAACAGGGTAGTGCGTGTCGATCAAGGGACGAGTGGCCCAGAGCGGATCTGCTTCTAAAATTGGTCTGGATCTCAAATTATTCGGTGGGATGAAGCCGGAACCGCCCACAAACACAACCTAAAACAAAAGGAAATGAGAATGAATTGATGAATTGATCATGTTTCCAGAAATAAAATGAATAGATTGGGACGGGAGTGAAATTGGAAATACCGGTTGATGATGACTTCCTTCCTCTTGAAGAGCTTCTCGCGTCTCGTTCTTCAACTCGAGGAAATCACTCTTGCTCTTCAAGTCCATGTCAAAACCCTCATTTTCATCATCGTCGTCCGCCTCTGCATCAGTTCTCAACTTGTTGTTGTTGTTGTTGTTATTCAGAGTATTCAGAGTGGTGCTGTTGAAACCGGAACTGTTTCCATTGACCAATTCATACGCGTTGTTTCTCCACACCGGAGATGCCACCGCAGGCACAGAGGAGGAGGATTTCTCCAGGCTGTTTTGTGTCACTGAAGTCAGTGGAACTTGTTCTTTCCCCGTTGTACCAACTCGAACAGCAGACGTTGATGATGACGAGGAGGATGATGATGAGGAAATGGATGAGCCGGTGGACGTCGTCAGTTTCACGGGAGTCACTGACGAAGAACTTGTCAAAAATTCGTGGGAGGTCACATCATCATCCGAACCAAAACTTGTATTTATATCCTGTACAAACAAAATACACATTTTTGTAAATTTATGTTGTTACATCCGAAATTCTGCTCGAGTTCGACGCCGTTTAAAAATTCTATAAAAATAAAGGTCGATGTTCTTAAAATTCTGCTTGACTTCGACGCCGTTTAAAAATTCTGAAAAAAATTGAACGTCGATTTTTGTTAAATCTTGGAATTTAATTATTTATTGTTATTGTTGAGGTTGATCAGAATTTCCATTAATTTCACAAAAGGTAACATAATAAACAAGAAGAGGAAAATGGAAAAATGGAAAGTGTAATGAAAGGTTAATGAGCAAGTTGCCCATTTGAAATTTGAAACAAGCTGAACGAGAAAAATGCAAGTGACGATGTAATTAGCAAATATCCTGTTTTTTATTATGACAGATTTGGATTGACCCAATTTCCCTTTTCCTAAATTCAAAGTGCAGAGTAGGGTTGAAATCCTTTTCAGAGTCATTTCGTCTCGCTCGCCTCCATCAAAAATCAGAAATCAGAAATCAGAGATTCACTTTTAGTAGTGAAATGGAGCTGATGTGTGTAAATTGGAAATGACGCGTGAATGCAAGTTGCTAGTTGAAAGGGTTGATTTTGGAAGGTCAGCGAAGTGAATTGAATATGGATTGATTTCATTCATCTGTTGACTATTCAGCGTAGAGATTGTTACGCAACAAACTGTAATGCGGATATCAGTTACACTGTACACTGGATTGTGGATTGTCAAAGGATGCGCCTTTTGTGAATTGCTGATGATGGGATTTTGTGGATCGGAATAAAATGACCGTAAATGACGTAGTTTACCTGCGAGAGAGTGTGAGGGAGGAGGACGGCGGACAAGATGCAGAATATTACAGCTCGGCAGCTACTGGAGCGGGTTTGTTTCCATCTGCTGCACTCCCGACGACTGGACGAGGATGCTCCAAACATGTTCACTCGGATGCCTCTTCAGCTCAGCAGCCCTTTCCTGTCAACAAGTTTTAAATAAAATAAATAAATAACATTTGTTATTTTGTCATGCATGAATTGGCAAAAGTTGGGGGAAAAAGAGATTCGTCTCATTTGTTCGTTGGCTACGATTGCACACTGGTCAATTTCGGGAGTATCGTGGCCAAAATTTTGGGGAGCATAATTTAGGGGTAAACAGCGTCGTAGAATCTGAATACGCATACCATTTTGACCTAAAGCTGTTTAGGAAAGAAGCGCGGTTTTTTGAATCTTTGGCGAATTTTTTCATTGGTTTCAATCAAAAATAACGCCTACCGTTTTAATTGGATTCTAAAGTTGATTTTTTATGTTACTGTCAGAAACGCAGTGGTACACAGCGTTTATTAAAATTATAATCAAACTGGTAAAACCCGGTTTGTAGTGGCAGAAGGTCATTTGAAATATTTACAATTTCAAGACAAAGTTTAATTTGTTATCCGAAGGGGCAGCTGGGGGCAGGTAGAACTGCATGCATCTGTTAGATCAGGCCACGGCCTACCACAAACTGTCAATTGGAGCGTGGAAGCAGTTGGAAGTTTCTAGAGGCAGTCTTTTAAATTTTTCCCATGTAAAAAAATTGGATATTTTCAAATCCTTTTTTAATTTTTATTCAAAGGGGCAGCTTGGGGCAGGTGGAACTGCACTCAGCTGTTAAAGCAGGACACGACCTGCCACTCCCTATCAATTGATCAGTGGAAGCAGTTGGAAGTTTTTAGATACATTCTTTCAAAGTTTTCCAATTAAAATAGGAACTTTTTTGAGCGGCTGTGTTTGAGAGGTTACTGTAGCCGTGTTTCGCTGTTAAATTTTAAATGGTTTTAGATATGATGTATTCAGACATTTGTACGTTACATAAACGCAAAATGAAGACAAAACCACTTGGTTTTAAAACCGATTTTTGGCCACCTGAAACCCAAAATTGACTAGTGTGGATTGTTGTGATTTGACGATTTGAAATTTTTATGTGTGTCTGTAGTTCAAAGTGGAAACTGGATTTTCTGGTTGTTGTGACACGGGAACAAGTCAATTATCAATTTACATGTCTTTTCCGTTGCTTCTTTCGGTTTTAGTTGAGCGTGAGAGAACCGTGATTCGTAATTCATATAATTCGCATTCCGTAATCCAAAGCAAATGAAATGAGTTGAATTGAATGAATTGTTGCAGTCCACATTTGACATTTTTATCTCTAGTTTGTGTTTTGTGTTTTGCTTTTTGCTTTGGCAAGTAGAAAATTGTGCTTGTAGTGTGAATGTTGTAGTTTGTAGTTTGTAGTTTGTGGTCACACTTTTCAGTTCAGGGCCGAAATTATGCACGGATTCGAGGATTACGTACGCCAGAAACAGACGAGAGCAGAAATGTAGAATGTAGGAATGAGAAAAGGAGTGTGAAGAGGCGAAATGACTGCAGACTGCAGCGCATGGAAATTCGCAGGGTTTATTAAGTTTTTGTACTTGTTTATTTGTTATTTGGCTGTGAATGGGTGTTGACATTAGTGACAATTTTTTTCCCATGAGCTCGCCGGAGTAACCTAATCTCCTCTTCTCCTCTTCTCTTTCTCTATCCATTATTAACACATTATTTTCATCTCTGTTCAAAAGGAGTGATTCGCTCATCCACTCCCAACCACAAGGAACAAGAGCCAAACAACCAGCCGAACCACAGCACAACACAACACAATGACAGACAGAGCCAACGGAAATCAAAAGACGACTCTTTTCTTTTTTCTCATTCTGCTCCATTCGCACAAGAGCGGAATGTGAAAAGATGAAGCTCACAGCGAGTCGTCTCACTCAAATCAACAAACAAAAAGTACAGTTTTCAGTTTTTCTGTAATGCATACAACCTGCAGATCCTTGGTCATGATGAGAATTTCCCTCCTTTTCTCTTTTCAACACCGATAAATCAACGGGACAAAATCAACATCAACAAAATCAACACTCATTCACTCATTCACCAGCCAACCCACAATCTGTTTTGAGTTTTGACACAGAAAACCTGCGCATTTTCCTGGAATGAGACATTTTGTTGTCACAATATTTTACATTTTGAAATTACAACCAGAATTTTGATTCAGATTCAGATCCAGAGTTTTCGCGCGAGGTTTTGAGCTATTACTGAAAATTCAAATGTAGGAAAAATGAGAAGGATGTTTTTTGATGAGAATTTAAAGAAGAGTTGTTCATTTGTCAACAATGACTAAGCAAAAAGCTGTGCTGGAGTTGAAAGGTTTGCTTGACAATTGACAATGAATTCAGAATTCAGAGTACGGAAAGAAGAAAAAATAAGAAAAGTGTAGATGAAAATGGGAATAAAAGAAAAGAAAAACAAGAATAGGATCAAGTTGGAAGGGAAATGTGAGGAGAGAAAAGGGCAAGGTAAGTCAAATTGCGAGTTGGAGTCTCGAGTCTCAGCAGGTGGTCTCAATCTAATTTCCGCATCCAACTCCATCTTCTCATTTGCACAACCAGACGAGTTGACAATTGACAATGTCACAGTTATTCCCTACACATTTTGCATTTTGCGTGTGATGATCTGATCGTGTAAAAATTAGAGGGAAAGGGGAGGAGGGGGGATGAGCCATCAGCATCAGATCAGCTGGAGACCAAACATCAAACACGATGCCCCACATTTCACATGTTACATAATCTTGTAAATTTGTACAATAAATAATAAATGAATAAATGTCCAGTTACTTTTCTTCTCTCGTCTTCTTTCTCTAAACTGCGAAACCAGATGAAACAAACAAAACGAGACGAGAGGAGAGCATGACAATTGACAATGTTTTTAGAGTGAAATAAATTGATGACCATTCGACACGACAAAATCCTATGCTTTCTACGTCCAACAAAAATAAAAATAAATAAATAATTACATCTCCTTTTGTACTCGGAACGCAGACAGGAGAAGAAAGACAAATGTTTTCGGAAAATTGGCTAGCTGTATTTAAAATGGTTCTCTTTTAATGCAAATAGCTACAAACGTTAATTCCTCTCGGGTCAAAATCCGGCGACGGCCTTGTCTAATGTCTAATCCGTCCACTCCAAATCCCTACACAAACAAACACATTTTACTTGGTTCGCCCTTTGCCACGGACGATTATCTTCCACGTCACAAAACTACAAGAACGGAATTGCATAAGCCAAAGTGACACAAAATATGTAATTGTCAAGTGGAAATGCCAAATGCCAAATGCTAAATGCACAAAATCCAAAACACAAAACAATAATTCCCTTCTCATCTCATGTCTCATGTCTCATGTCTATTGACATGCAAATGAAATGTATGCAGTTGAAAACGTGTGTTTTATTTACTCTTGAGCATCGCAGATCGGAGGACGAAAAATTTGATGCACAAGAATTTTAGAATAAAATCCCGTTTCAAGTCACCAAAAAATTTGCCTTATTTCATCAAAGTTCAAGTAAAGACGAGACGTGAGATTTTGCTAACTGTTCTCCCTTTTGTGTTTTGTCCCTTTCTTTTCATCCCAAACCCAAAACCCAAAATCCAAAATCCTAAATCCCAAGAAAATAGAAACGAGAAACAAGAAGCGGTTGAAAAGTAAATGCTAAACGTCTAATTAATTATCATGTGATTTTTGATGCACCCGTTTTGTTTTGAGTTTGACTTTGCTCAAGTTTCAAGTGTTGGGCATTTAAAAGGGAAAACTGAGCAGATTTTCATGTTACATAAGGATAAAATGTATTTTTTGTGTTGGAAATGATTTGGTTGTGATTGCAGATTGAAGGAGGAAGAAGAAATTAAATGAAATGCCGTTAGAGTGTGATAATGGATTTAAATACATTAAACTTTTCTCTCCATCTCCACAAAGAAAACTGCTACAATTGAACATTACAATTCTTGAACACAAACAGAAACTAAAGTGAATAAAATGAATGAAATGTGATGTGCAAAGTCAAAAGTAGAGAAAATCGTTTTGAGAGGAGAAAGGAATGTGAGGAGCAGAAACTGAACTGAATTGAGAATTGAGCTGCTCTCTTTACATGGAAATTGCAAGTGTGAGATTTGTCTGTTGGCATCGGATGAAAATCGGAGGCTTTTATCATTTCATTTGTTGCTCCTCCGTCCGATTCACGGATGAGGAGCTCTCGTAACTCTCATCGACTGTAAATGTGCAACGGACCGACGTCCGTTTTCTTCTCCTCTTTGTCTTTTTCTCTGTTTTGTACAAATCCCATCTGCCGTGCGAATATCAAATTGTATTTGCAGATGCAAATGGAATAAATTATAATCGAGAGGAAATGCAAATTCAAATGCAGATCCTTTGTCACTTTGGATTTTGGACTAATCTCGAATCTTGAATCTTGAACCTCGAATCTCGAATCTCGAGTTGAGCGAGGAAATCGGAAGCTGAGAGCAGAATCAAATGAGATGAGATGAATTGGATGCGATAGAGAGCGAGAAAGAGATAGCAATTTGATTTGTGAGGATAAAAGAGGAAAAACGTTGTTGTTTGTTTGTTGATTGTTCCGATGTTTGGATTCCTTTTTCCTTGTCCCGTTTCCTTGCTTCTTCTTCTTCTTCTTGTTGGTAATTTGTAATTTGTAGTGGGAAGAGGGAGAGAGGGAGAGAGATGTGTGGAGGGGTGGGGTGGGGGAGGGGAGAGGGTGTGTGTTGTGGTGTGTGGCGCACGGAGGAGAGAATAATGATAGAGTATAGAATATCCTTTCGAATTACGAGTTCCGAGCCAACATGAGCATTGAGCATCTTTTGTCATTTTATAGCATTTTAAATACATGCATTTAAATTTTTTTGCCAACGGTATTTATTCTCTTTTCTCTTGTTTGCTTTTGGTTTTGGTTTTGGTTTTGGGAATTGATGATATTCCAGGAGCAGAGTTTCAGAGTTTCCTCTTGTTGAGCTCATGCTGCACGCAGCCCATGCAACAGGATTAAAATGAGCATTAAACAGGATTAAAACTGTTGTTAGGATCAAGTACAAGATACAAGAGACGAAGAGAGAGAGAGAGAGAGAGAGCAAAGTGAGAGCAGTGAACCATTAAAAATCCCTCATTTGTTTATGCAGACAAATGAAGAGTGTTCCTTTATTCACTCACTCTTCTTCTCCACTTGCACAATATTTTATGCATTTCATTTAATCAACAATTCACATTCAGCATCAAGAATCAAGCATCACCTATCAAATTACACGGAAAACACACCAAATTATACACTTCTCCTTTCAATTCATTCCCTCTCCGTTCATTTCTCTTTGCTCTTTTTCCTCAACCGAAATCCGCTCCAACTCAAACTTCTATCTTCTGTTTCCCTCAAGAGTCATTTGATTCTCCCTGCTCAAAGCTCAGACAAGTTGACAATTGACAATTCCTCTTGCATTTCATCCAGATGACTCAACTACAAACTTTTATTCAGCACCACAAATGAGACAGAATTGTGTAGAGAATAAGGAAACAGAAAGGACTTTTGAAGATGCTCGTAAAATAGTTTTGTAGGGTTTTTTTTTATGGAGGTTGAAAATAAAGTTTGTGTGTATCGCCCGCAGTTGCTTTGCACAGAAATTGAAAGAGCTGGAACAAAGTCTGGTGCAGAATCAAAAATCAAACCAGCCTTTTATCTCACATCTTTTCTTTGGGACTGAGAATTGAGAATTGAGATGAATGCAAGTGTCGAGTTGAGTTGAGTTGATCTCAAGTCTCGATAACATGTACAATTCACAACATTCTCCGTCCTCCTCAATCAACCAAAATTAAACGATCCTCCTCTATTTTTCATTCACTATTCACTATCTGCTATTTATAAACAAACAAATAATAATGCTGGACTTTATCTCCATTTAAATCTGTTTCCACTCGCTCATTTGAATCGCTCCATTGAAATTCCGGAAAGAGCACAAGACACAAGACAAATAAAAGTGACAATCTTGATCATTTCCTTTCTACTTTGTTATCTCTTTTTTAATTACATTTCTTGGTCTCTGTCAACTGTTTTCTGTTTTCAAAGCAGAGTAAAATAATCCAAGTGGATTGATCATAAGGAGATGAGGAGAGGGAGGAGGATCAACCGAGGATCAACTAGCCGCAGGAGAAGGAGAGGAGTGAGAGTTGTACATTTTTTAGAGGGCTCAGTTATTATGCAATGTGATATTTGATATTTGAGCTTCCGTGTTTAGATTTTAGATGATGTTGAGCTGAGCTGCTCCGAGTTGAGTTTATCACCCTTTTAATTACCCAAGTTACTTGTTTCCCAATAAAAATGAACAATGGTGTAAATTTCATGAGCCTCGATGAACCGAAAAGCAGTTAAAAGTTAAAAGTTACTCAGGGCTTGACCATTTCCACATTTTCCACTGCACTGCACTCTCACTGCACTCGAACTCCAAAAGCACACTAAAACTAAAGGAGAGTCAAGCGAGTGTATTGACATTTGATATGGCAATTGGAGTTGGAGTTGGAATTGGAGGCGGCAGAGAATTTTGACCGGTGGCAAAAAAACAAACATGAATTCATCATTACGCACTGCTACTGCTTTACAACTTGCAAATTACCCCTAATCACAAGCACAATCACAACAAGCAGAACAAGAAGGAGAATCTAATCAATGACTCAACTCAACTCAACTCAACGAGACAAGTCAAGTCAATTCCAGTCAATGTCAATTGTCAATTGTTAACAAATCATTTTGCCATCCCCAAAACTTGAAAAGTTGAAAAGTGCTCAAATTCTACAAATGATTTTCTCCTTTTTCTCCTCATCTCGCAACAGCACACTCACTTTTTATGACGGCTCTTCATTCTTCATTTTGCACAGTCTACAATCTACAACCTAGGCGAGTGCATCATAAACTCTTTCTTCTTCCGCCATCTTGTTTTCACTTTTCACTCATTTCCAAGAAAAAAGTTGGGACATAAAAATCCGGAGGGTTTTACGACTATTTTTTCAAAGCAAGGTTGCTCAATGTAAATTGGATGGAAAAGTGAATGTCCTGTCACGTGTCTCGTGTGCCGTGTCTCAAATTGAGTGTCAATATTTCTAGTTTCTAGTCATTCAATTAAACATGCATAATTTCCTAATTCCTTCTCGCCAATTTGCTCATCCTGATCAGCTAGAAAAATAGAAAAAGAATGAGGAAATCGGGATGCTGGACTAATCGCATTAGTTTCAAGTGATTTGTAAGAGTTAAGAGTGCCTCCGGGTGGAACGGAACAAAAGGCACTTGAAACTTGGTTCCCCTTTTTTGCTGCCCTGTAAATTAATTTACAGTTTGTATTTTGTATTTTGCCCGCGGAATCCTCTTTTTCTCGGTTGATTGTTGATTGTGTGTAATTTGATGGATGATCCGGAATGGACGAGTCTAAGTGGCGAGTCGAATGCTCAAAGTGAGCAGAGAGCAACAAGTGGACATTTGGAATTACACGGCCGAGAATAGAGAGAAGAAGAAGAAGTGGATTTCCCTGCTTCATCTTTGAGATGACAAGACGAAGTGGAATTCCATTCCATTGACATTCGAGGAAAAGAGGATAATTTTGCATGTTTGGTCAAAAATTGAGGGTTGAAACGGCATGACGGTTCTGCTCTCAGAGATGATGAGAGATGCAAATTCTATTTCCACAAAACACACAAAATACTCGAAACTTCAACCCTCCACAGCAATTTATTATCTTATATTATTTTACACGACAAAATGCGTGTGGATTTTATCCTTTGTTTTTCCCCTGCTTTTCCTCACTCTCCAGTCATTTTCCACAAAATCCACAAAATCCACAACAACAACCAAAATGACAATCTCTTTGGAAATAAGTGGCAGTAAAATTTAAAATGATTTTTCTTCTTTTTCCTCTTCGACAAGCGTCGGCTTGGTTGTTTTGAGTTTTGGATTATGCACGAGAAAAAATTAAATCCTTTGACTCATCTTTTTCATTTATTTGTCTTGGGGCAAGAAACAGAAAGAGAATTCCTCTTATACATTTGAATTTCCGTACATCCTACATCCTACATCCTACATCACGAAACGACATTTGCAACCAAAAACCAAAGGAATCCACACGAACAGCAAAGGAGGAGCCAGGAAAAGGAACATGCTCAATTAGCATTCCTCATCCATCCCACACACACACACAAATTCCTCTGCACAAAAAACTACTCGTCCGAATGTTGACATTTCAACTTCCGGTTTTTCTACATGTCTCACAACTCACAATCAATGGTTCAAGATTCAACAAAAGAGAGAATGGAATTGGACGCAGACCAAGAAAGAAAACGGGATAAAACGGGAGATTTCCTAGAGATTTTCGGAACTCGTCAAAGGTTAAACTTTAAAATGTGCAATTAATCGAGTTTAATTGCTGATGACTTTTGCTCGAGTTTAATTAGCAGTACCGTTCACTTTCAACCATTTCCTCTGACTCTGACCACCACCCACAACACAACAAAAGAGAATAGAAGAGCAGAGCAGCTGATTCTGCATGCCTCATAAAAATAAATGTAAATAAATAGAGGACATTTCAAATTTTGAACCCGCTCAAGCCAAGTTAAATGCCAACGGATTATCATAAAATCATAAAATCATAAAATGCTGAATATGGAAGTGGGCTTTCCGGTTTCATCACTCGAGTCTCGAGTCGAGAGCAGCATAATTTTCACAACTTTCTCCCCCGTAAATCAATCAATAAAATATATATGAAATGTGAAAAGAGGAAAGAGGAAAGGCGAAATTGTTGGAAATGGTGCTCCTTTTCTACTTGCGGATGTTTCTGTTTTTGTGCGGTGGCAGTGGCACTTGAGTGAACTTGCGTTGTTTTGTTCAAAGTACCGTTTGGTGAGTGATGAGAGACAGAAAAAAGTTGGGGATGAATGTGGATGAAGCCAAGAAGAGAATATGGAATCGAGACTCGAGACTCGAGACTCAATCATGATGAATAATCAATATTCGAGTCATTTGAAGCTGCACAGCAGAAGAAGAAGAAGAAGAAGATTTTCCGCATGGCTGAGCATTGAGCATTCCTTTTTCAGCTCAGTCTCCGTTCGCTCATTTCTACATATTTATTTATTTTGAGGATTGACAATTGACATTCATCCTCAAATCAAAATCCATCCTCAATCCTCACGCATTCACTGATTTTTCTCCTCCACTCTTTTCAAAACAACTGTCACACATTCAAAATGTAAACCAAAAATCAAAGCAGCATAAATTTATGTAATGTCTCAATTCTCAATGTTTCAATCCAATTCGTTTGCAGGAGGAACGTGAGATTTGCTAAAAGCTTGAGATTTATGGAACAAACCTGTTCAAATTTACAAGTCTTTTTGTTACAAATAAAAAACCAAAGAGCATCACAATTTGAATATTTAACCAGTGGCAGTGTCCGTCATCAGAATTGCAGTAGTGTTGGTGTGGATGAAATTAAATGGGCTTTGGATAATTGTGGATTGTGGAGGAGCAGAGAAAAGAAACGAAACGAGATTAATATTTGCATTTAAATATTTGCAGAGGTCGTAGAGAATGTTGCGAGATTTGGGAGAGAGAGAGACTTATGAGGATGACAGTTTTGTACAAACTGGAATATTAACAGTAAAAGAAGAGAAGAGACTGAGCAAATGTTGTGTGTTGTGTGCAAACTGTGGACTGAGTTTTGAGTCTCGAGTCTCGAGTCTTGAGTTTTAATGCTCTGTAGTTTTTACCAAGTAAACTCTTGCTTGAGGAATTTTGCACACAACTGCAGAATCAGAATCAGAATCAGAATCAGAATTCAGATACGCCAACTGCTCACAGTTTATACTTTATACCAAGTTATATAATATATATACGCGACAAAAGGTACATGTTATTATTATTATTATGCATTGTGCATTGTGAAGAGTGTACACAAAGTTTGTTTCTGTGTCTCTGTGACTTTTTCGTTTCCTTTGGTTTGGTTTGGTTTTCCAATGAACTTGCTCATTTAGTCACCAACGACGTTTGTGCAGAGAGCAAAGAGTAGAGAGCAAAGAGAGTGGAGAGTAGACCAAGCAGAAGCAGTCTTCTTTGTCAAAGTAAATAGCAAATAGCAAATGTACGAGACGGAGGAACGGTAACTTCCGCACGTAATTGACATTTGAACAGGAAATTCTCTGGTTGCCTGGTTACTCGCTCTCTGCACTCTGCACTCTCTACTCTCTCTCAGCTTACCAACAAACTTAAAACTAACCAAACCAAACCATGCACAAGCACAACACCAAACACCAAACAGCAAACACCACTAACAGCATTTCAACTCACATTATCCAACCAATTCTCAATCCTCTCCCCAAACAACATCCATTTTCATTTACATTTTCAGAAAAATCCTCCTCAATTTCAACGCCGCTTACAATTTCTAAAAAAAATGAACCAAAACTTTCCTTAAAATTATGCTTGAGTTGGACGCCGTTCAAACATTCTGAAACATGAAACGTCATTTTTTCATAAAATTCTGCTTGAGTTGGACGCCGTTCAAAAATTCTGAAACATGAAACGTCATTTTTTGATAAAATTCTGCTTGACTTCGACGCCGTTTAAAAATTCTACAAAATTGAACGTCGATTTTTCTTAAAATTCTGCTTGATTTCAACGCCGTTTGAAATTTCTAAAAAAATAAAGGTCAATTTTCTTAAATTTCAGCTTGACTTGGACGCCGTTTGAAATTTCTGTGGAAGGAGGTGCTGGACTTTTGTGGAGATTTAGAATGTGCGTGGGAATTACGGTATGTGGAAGTTGTGTGCTAATATTTTGGGTGTGTGATTGAATCGTGAACTGTGGCTTGTGCCGTGAAGATTTCATTTTGTATAGGGCAGTTGCATCTGAATCCAAGTCAATCCTCTGGCTTTGGCTCTTCTATTTTCTATTTTCTATCAAGAATCAAGATGCATCAAACTAAATTGACAGTTTGTAAAAAGTACGAGACAGTTTGTTTGTAATTTGTCGTTTGTATAGTGTGTAGTGCTTGTGTGTTGATCATGAGTACAAAAGTGGCTATTGACTTAATTCTTGATTCTTGATTCTTGATGACTTTTCCCTTTGTTTTTTCATATTCTCTATTTTGCAATTGGTGTTGAGTGTGTCGCGGACTGTGATGTTTTTTACGTCACCACTCCACTCCACTTGACTCAGTGCATACGTAATTTTATAAACGTATGGACAAAATGCCGAGTCTTTAGTGGAATGAAAAAGCAAGAAAGAGTGGTACAAAGTTGGGAATAAAGAGGAGGGAAAAAATGTTCATTGTATTGTTTGTTTGTCGAGTAAAAAGGTGGTTAATAAAGTTGAACAGTTTGCTCTGGCAAATGGAAGAGGGGAATAAAATGTAAACTGTATTTCATTCTTCGTTTCTCTCCTTTGTCCGACTCATCTTGAGTCTTGAACTTGAAGTCGTTTAATTCCATTCCATTTCTGTTCATTTCTGTTTTCTGTGAATGGTCAGCCTCAGTCGAGTCGGACTGAGGCTGAAGAACAAAGTGGAGAGAGAAGAAGAGACGAAGAAACGCTGAGTCATCCCACTTGTTCCATTCTTCACCACAGATAAATAAATGTAACGTTTTCCGCCATTATGATGATTCTTGTAATTGTAATTGCAATTGTAATTCTAATTCTAATTCTAATTCCTGTACGGGATCTTTCTTTCTTTTTCACTGGTATACCAGTCAAATAATTTACATCCACTTTTCACACTCAATGGACATTCCACTCTTCTGCTCTATTCTCTTTTTTCTCTTGTGTCCGGCCTTTTAAGCCGTACAAAGTCCACCTCGTTATTTTCCTCCTCGTCTAAATGAGCAAATGAGCAAATGAGTGCAAATTGGACACTCAACACTCAACACTCGTAACTCCAACATTCGCACACAACTACACAACTACACAACTACAGCTGATGCAGTCAAATCTCTTACCGCTTTCCTCTCACCTCCATTTTTTCCCCTATATTTCCGTTGCAAGAAATTCAAAAATTCAAATGTCCACAACAAAACATTTGACTCATGACTCGAGACTCGAGTTTCGTGTTTCATGTTTATCAGTTGGTTTGCTCCAATTCACTACTTTTTCACTGATTTTATGTTATTTTATCGATTGGTGTATTTGCGTGGGGTCTGTTTAATTCAGTCTATTTATTTTCTGCACTGGACTTGAGTCTCTCCTGCCCACTCATTAAAAGTTCCTCACCTACATTTTCCCATTTTTTTAAGAAACTGCGGATTTGGAGTAAAGACAAAAGAAGGACTAAAATGGATGCTAAAATTATGTGAGTTGGTTCCGTGTAATTGAGAGAGAAATGATGATGGTTATGCAATGAAAATGTGATGTGATGTGATGTGATGTGAGGTAATGGCAGTTTGTCTCGTGTCATGAACAAGGAGATGATTTTATTATTTTGGGTACAGAGATTACGTTTCTTTTGTGGGTTTCGAGCTTCGAGCTTCGAGATTCGAGATTCAAGATTCGAGATGACTAAGAATAAGGGGATATTATTTACAGCAAGAGCTTAAATAATATTTTGGCCATTTGGGACGTCAACAGGAGTAGACTTTTGCGTGCTTGTCAACTGTTAAGAGTTAAGAGTTAAGAGTTAAGAGTTAAGAGTTGGCCCGTCGGTCAAGTGCAACGAACAAGAAGAAGACGAAGCAGAGAGAAAACTGTAAGGAACATTCCAACACTAAATGCAAGAAATGCAATTTAGATTACGTGAACAGAGATCTCTCGTTGATAATTTTTAGGTTGCTGCTTCAGACTCTTCAACTAAATGTTAAATGTTGGATGTGTGAGTAAAACGGAGTGGACTGCCACATTTATTTATGATTTAGGCAGACAAACAAACAACAAACAGAGTCAGTTTCAAGTTTGGAGTTTTGCTGCTGAGTTGAGTTGATTTAGATTGAGAAAAACTAACCTTGACAAGATATCGGTCATTCGGAGGAAGCAAAGCGAAGCGGAGCTGAGAATGAATTCCTCAACTCGCTCTGCTCAAATATTAAAACGAATACAAAATGCTAAAAACCTCTCTCAACAAACAAACAAACTTGACCATCAAAATCAGCATCAAAATCTTTACTTTTTTGACCACATGCGAATCCAGATTGTAGATGCACTACATTTTACATTTCCAACCTCTCTTATTCTTTTTACCCCTTATTCTTTACACTTTGCACTGTACTCGATCGACGACCAGACGATTTTCATCTCCTCAAAATTCCCAACACTTTTCAAGTCACATCCGATTTTCCCTATTTTCTATTCCCAAGTCCAAAAATATCCAACAAAGAAACCTGCTAAAAGTTGGATGAAAAAAAGTAATTTTACCTTGTTAAATTATGTGGAAATGGCCGCTCCTGTAGATTGGATTGAATCTCCTCCAGAAATCCAGAATCCAGAATTCCAGAATTCCTCCCGGAATAATAAAATTGCGGGTTAATTTTAATCCAAAATCAAAATTGCGCACGGAAAAAACAGTAAAATCCACAAATCACTGGATTATGGATTAAAATCCGCTCAACTCTCAAACAAGCACAAAACCAAGTCACAAATAAAACACAATGAAATCCGATAGTTGAACTGCACAAGACACAGGAATTATCAATTATTGGTCAATTATCAATTATCAATTATCAGCTGAGGAGCAGTTGGGCACATTTTTAACATTTCTGAATTATCACAGTTCATTTGGAGAATGTTGGACGATTTGAGTTGTAACTGAGTCCAGATTATGTAATTAGATGTAGATATGTTTTGTGTTTTGGGAATTTGATGATGGAATGGAATGGGACGGGAGTTTGTGTGTTGTTGTTGGAGTTGGAGTTGGAGGAGGAATGCGCTGCGATACGATGGATGCGATGCGTGCGACGAGTGGAGCAATCTGAAGAAGAACTGGTGCGGTGAAGCGAGTTGCAATCCTTTTTCTCTGTTTTTTACTATTCTTCGCATCCCCAAAGCAGCGTCTATCTCTGTATTATGTATTCTCTTTCTACTCGCTTTGTACTTGGGCTATGCCCTTACCTATGCTCTTCATTTACGTAACTCCTAACCTAGCCAACTGCCTAGTCTCCACTTGCACAAAGCACAAATCCACTCAACTCAATTCTCTTGTTTCATCTCATCTCCTCTCATTTCCCATTCCAGTCTCAACACAATTATTAAATCATCTCAGTTTTTGCTCCATTTTCATGGAGACGCCCCATTCCTCCATTCACAATTCAATTTTCCATGAAATCATCCCATCCTCCGTCTCCGTCTAGAATCTAGAATCTAGAATCTAGATTGAATGAATTATGAATTTCTGGAAGGTAATTGAGACTGGACCCTTTTTTCCATTTTCTTTTCTTCCAAAGCTCCTGCTCTACGCCGGACAAAAAAAAGTCATCAATCCTAATTGATCCTGCTCTTCTTTCGGCTCTTCTCTCTGCTCTGCTCCTCGCTACATCCAGAAAATTATACATAATTCATAATTTCATTCATTTTATTTATGCAAATTTATGGCCAAATTTGAAATTTGACGTTGTGGATTTAATTGAGCGGACTAATTTGATCAAGTTGAAGGTTAAAATGAAATTGAGTCCACGTTTCTTTGTTTGAATGATGAATTGAATTTGGAATTGTGCGGAATGGAAAATGAGCAATGAGCAGAAAATATTGAGTTTTATGTAAAAAGTTGAAATTTTGTTGGATGTTGAAGATGGAAAAGAGTGGATTGGATTGGTGTGGAAAATAATGTATTTTGTATTTTGGTTCTCGAGAGAGTTGAAGTTACCCGTTCTTCTGAAAATCCTCTAAACTCTAGACCACAACTTGACATTTCACATTGATCAGATTGAAAAGAGAGAGAGAAGAAGAAGAAGAAGAAGAAGTGTTGGATGATAGGACGGAAAGAGAGAAGAGATGAAAGGGAAGAGGAATATTACACCAGTTTTGTCTCACACTCACTTCCCATTCCCAGACTCGATTCTTTTCCCTTCTCTTCTCTGTTGTCTCTCTGTTTGAGCAGCTAAGAGGAAAGAGGAAGGAAAATAAGGAGAAAAAGAGTCATGTAGTTCACGTTCACAGTTTTGTGGTTCATCCGTATGTATTTCGAGTTGTATGTTGTATGATGTGGAGTATAGAGTCTGTCTGCAGAGAGAAGATGGCAATTTGAAATTTGAATAAAATCCTCTGGTCTGGCAAAGAATTCTTTTCCTCCTCTTCTTTTCCTCTCCTGTCACATCACATTGCATCGCATCACATCCCATATTCATTCCTGTTAACAAGTCTATTGAGAATTGAGATCCAAACGAGACGGATTTTTATGACATTACAGCAGAAGCCAAAGTTGAGAACCGTACGGTTTTATTTAATAACTGGATGAGGAACTGCAGGAAATCCTTTCTTCTTTCTTCTCCTCTTCTTCTCACATCATCTCGATTCTCGATCACACTTTGAGCTCTGCTTCTGAATTTACATAGTTTTATTTACGCTCTCCCATCAAACCAAACTCCAAACTCCAAACTGCACTGTAAATGCGGAGGTTTGAAAGTAAAAACTACCATGCTATTTTTATTGGACACATTTACTCTTTTAATGACTCTTCCCCCACCATCAGCTCAACTCCATTTGCATATCCATTTGTTCTCTATTTTCTATTCATTGGACAAGCCAATAACTCTGAAATGGTTAGTACAATAAAACTCTTAACTCTTAGCTCAAAACTCGGTTGGAGCAATCAAAGTTGGAGATCATTAAACTGGATTGAAACGAGAAACGAGGGACGGTCAAGTCGAGTCCAAAACACACTTGACCAACACATCCATCCATAAATAAATAGATAAATAGTCGACTAAAATACCCACAGAGAGAGAAGATAACTGTACTTTGAGATGAGGATTCACTCTGCAGCTGAGTGTGTGTGCTGATGGAGAGGAAGGAAGAACAAGGGAATGACAAGTTGGATAGTTGGATACTCTGCTCAGAACAAAGACATTCTCTGCATCTGCATCCACAGCCAAGAATTGAGAATCAAGAACCAGAGTCAAGAGCCAAGTCTTTGAAATGTGTGAGAAGAAAAGACTGTTGAGAGCAGACTTGAGACTTGAGGATCCAGGGAACAAAACTATCAAAGATTCAAAGATCAATCTCATCAATCTCTTCTATCTCTTCAGTCTCTGCATCTTTGATTGATCATCCATCAAAATAAAATGAATTTGTTGCAGAGTCCAAACTGAAAATGTCCAACTGGAATCCAATCCAATCCAATCCAATCAAATAAGACGGAGAACTTTGCACAGTTTGTGCTTAAAATTGAGTTGCAAACTGTTTCATTCTGTTGTATTAGTATTGTCCACACAAAACAAATTCCGGGACCTGGGATCAATTCAATATCAAATATCAATATCAATAACAAATTGTCAGGTAGTTGCAGAGTCAGCCCTGAGCAATGCGATGTGCGATTCAATCCACAGAAAAGCTAACGCTACTCATCCATTCAATCCATTTGAAATTTGAAATTTGAAGCGGACCCTGCCAAAAAGTTACATGTGTCGATTGTCGATTGTCGATTGTGGATCAGATAATTGATGAGATAAGATGCGATAAGATGGGAATAGAATGGAATAGAGTAGAGGATATTTCTTGTGCCATTATCCGGCTCTCTCTCTCTCCTCCGCTTGTTTATTCAACAGACATGATTTTATGATGTAGCATTCAAAATCAGCTGATTCTTAGATAAATAATGATGATTAAACGGCGGAGGAAAAAAAACTCGGCCTTTTTCTTTCTCTTACAATGACCAAAATGCCTTGTGTATTTTGATGAATGGGCCTTTGGAATTTGGAATTTGGAGTTTAGAGTTTAGAGTTTGTGGAGTTTTGTGAGGACTCTGTGGAAATTAGGACTGCTCTTGAACTTTGTGTACCATTTTGTGCTTTGTATGCACTGGGTTAATTTGGTGTGCGGAAGTAGAGAGTAGAGGTTCGCAGTTATTTTCTCCTCTTGTTTTCTTCACTCAACGTTAAAGGCGCAACAACAGACGAGCTAAATGGACGAGCACAAGAGACGAGAGAGGAGACGATGAGAATGAGAACGAGAAGGAGAACAAAGTAGGGACAGGAATAAACATTTTCCACAAAGGATTTGAGATTTCAAGAGGAATTCAACAAAAGTCGGACAATAACAACAAACACTGACAGAAAAAATGATGAGAGGAAAGTCTAGAGTCTAGAGCTTAGAACATGTGTAAAAACTACGTTATCCATTATCCACTCAATCTCCCATTACGCAAAGTTACATCTGACGACAACATCATTAAATCCCGCATCTCAAATCAACACAATAAATATTATACAACCTTTTCAGCACAACTCTGCATCTTTCCCTAAATCACAAATCACCAACAATTTAAATTTAACAACAAATCTCAGTCTTTCCAAAACAATAATTCCACATGTGAAATGAGCAATGTTAACAAACCCACCTCTTGTAACTTCGACGCCGCTTAAAATTTCTGAAAAATTGAACGTCATTTTTTGTTAAAATTCTGCTTGACTTCGACGCCGTTTGAAATTTCTATAAAATTGAACGTCGATTTTTGTTAAAATTGTGCTTGACTTCGACGCCGTTCAAAATTTCTAAAAAATTGAAGATCAATTTTTGTCAAAATTCTGCTTGACTTCGACGCCGTTCAAAATTTCTAAAAAATTGAACGTCGATTTTTGTCAAAATTCTGCTTAACTTCGACGCCGTTTAAAAATGCCACAAAAGTTAAGGATTAATTGTTGTTAAAATGCGCAATGAGACAACTAAAATTCAGATGTTTCTATCTTGTTGCTAATTGTTTAATATAAAATGGCTTTCTTGTTCTCGCTCAAGT
Source organism: Sminthurinus aureus (assembly GCA_034698265.1). Lineage (NCBI taxonomy): Eukaryota > Metazoa > Arthropoda > Collembola > Symphypleona > Katiannidae > Sminthurinus > Sminthurinus aureus. The sequence goes on from JAQGBH010000611.1 coordinate 43,934, forward strand.
TTTTTTCTGGTGGTATCTATTTCTAATTTCTAGTGTTAGATTTTAATTTGCTTTAGATTTTAGATTGGCTTTGATGGACTAGGATTGTTGATTGTTGATTGTTGATAGATTTAGGATTTAGGTGGCTCATATTTTTAGCGGAAATTATATCAAGTTATGAATAATGAATAGTGACAGTTGAGCATTGAGCATTGACAATTGACAGATGCAGAGATTCGGAATTTGTGTAGGACATTTGCCCATGCAGAGTGAGGAGTTGAGGAGTTCGGAGAAGGATGAGGAAAGAGTGAAATAAACAGTGCGGATTGTTCATGTCCGTTGTTGGTTTTTTGTCTGGTGGGTAATTATCAGTTTTTTACCCTCTTTACCGACATTCTCTTGATTTTGTTTTGTGTGCCGCAGTCTCGACTCTCGACTCTCGGCTTGTTTATCAGTTGTCATGTATTATGTATTTTCATGTGTATTTTCCTGTAGAATTTGGATGGTGCAGTGTGGAATGAGAGGAAAGGAGCCGAGTGTCTCAAGAGAAGAAAAATATGAGAAACGTGGAAAGGGGATTTGGTAGAGTTTTGGGGGAAAATGAAAGATCGTAATAGTTAGTAAAATGGATGAGAGAGAAAATTACAGGTTATAAAGTGTTTGACTCGTGAATCCTTTGGTGGATTTTTATTTTTATGCCTTTCTTGATGCTCCGACGCTGACGCTGATGTTTTACTCCTTTAATAGTCATAAGAGTCAATAATTAACCTCACCTGCTACATCTTCGCTTCTTCCCCTCTTCTCCTATTCCTCCTCTTCTTCCCCTTCTAAACTGAACCCACAATCCAAAATCTACAGAATAATGATGCTCAATGCTCATGTCAGAGACACAGTTAGATTTTCCCCCACCACTTTTTACCATTAACCATTAGCCATTTACATCCAACTAATCAGTTTGATTTTTCCCGTTTCCCGTTTCCTAATTCATAATTCATAATTCATAATTTGTAACTTTGGCGTCTCTAATGAGCCGAGGGTTAAAAGTTAAAAGGATTTTATTTCGGCTGCTCGGTCCACAGTCTACAGCCAGAATCTCCGTAATTAGTCAAATGATGTCAAAAGGGGAGAAGGAAAACTGCATGCTTCTACATTCTACATTGCGAGTTGCAGAGGGAGGAAGAAACAACCTGAAACATTGTTTGAGTTTTTATCCTAATAATTTATCAATTAGAAGAAGAAGAAGAAGCTGAAGACGAAGTAAAATAGAAGGAGAATGTGTATGGAAGTAATGGAGATGAACGGGAATGTAATAATAATTTGTGGAAATGGATTATTTTCATGTGTTTTATTTGTGACTCGTGTTGGTTGTTGGTGGATTTGGTGTGGAATGTCGTGTCGTGTGTTGTTTGTGGAGTTTGGGTTTTGATATAAAAAATGTTGGCCGTTGGTGTACCGCTGCGTTGATTGTTGATTGCTCTTGAATTGTCAAATTGTTGAATTATTCGGTGCGTCGGGAATGGCGTTAGTTTCCTTGTGACTTGTGACATGATGACTTTTGAGCACTTTTGATGACTTTTGAGCACCCGTTCAACTGTTCTTCTCCTTTTGTCTCACATGATCAGAGCTCATTTTCAAGGAGGATTTCACGGATCATAAGACACATGTCGAGTGAAAAATGGTGACGCCTTTCCACTCCTCTCCTAACACCACACAACACACAACACAACACAAAGTACTCGAGAAACTCGAGAAACGGAGGAACAAGTGGATTTCTGTTGTGTGCAACCGATTCCTAATCCAACGTTTCTTATTGTTTCGCCTCAACTTCTCCACAAACAGCAAACAGCAAACAGTAAAGAGTAAAGAGTAAAGAGCAAATGGCTCAAACATCAAGCATCAAACATGAAATAATATTCTTCCTCCTTTTACCGTACCATCATCAACCCTCAATTCCTCAAAAACTCAAAAACCACTCTGCAACAATTTTTACATGTTTCACTGCACTTCCAAGTACCCAAAATAATAACAATTCAATTCTAATTTGATTGTCTGTCTGACGGAGCCAGCAGAAAAAAAACTTGACTCCGTTTCGCACTTTTCATACCTCGAAAATTCCTACTTTTCAACTGGGCCATTTTCCTACAAAAACTGTCACAATCCACCGTTTTCATCAATTATTCCTTCCTCTTTGGCTCAAACACTTTTTAACACGCATAAATTACATAAATAAATCTCTGCTTTTTTCCTGCTTTTTTATGCACGTATTTTAAATGTGCGTGGAAAAATGAACATTTTTGTCTCTTGTCAAATCTAAAATTATGAGTCGTTGCAAAATCGCCATTTATTTTCGTTGAGGAACCAGTCGAAAATAATAAATGTTGAGAAGCTGCTTTTGATCTTATCCCTAAACAGTTTGAGCATCACAAAAGGAATTGATATTGGATTTTGCTCGAGAATCGAATGAGAAATGAGACTGATTTGAATTTTGAATAGCCATTGAAATCCACTCAATTGTCAATCGTCGACTGTCGATGAGAATGAAAAGGCTGTTGACGTGAATCTTTCTCCTCTTTTTCATTCCATTCGCTCCAAAATGGGAAATTTGAAT